>BPLR01000308.1:0-36264 GCA_021605095.1 Caerostris extrusa | reverse complement strand
TGTCAAATACTTACAATTCCCATGAGAAGATAATTCATTTAGAATTATTTACTATTAACTATTAAAGGATACTATCATATTTTTATGTGATCCAGCTTCACAGCAATATATTGAGACATTTGCCATCATGTAAAAACAACATTTTATAAAAATTCATCGTTGATATTTTCTTTAGAAAGATGTTTCTAATTTATGTACATGAACTTAAATTTATATATTTTGATTTTAACCAGCTTAAAAATAAATTTAATTCCCATTTTGTTTAAGAAATGTAAAATCTAAATCTGTCTAAAAATGTTATGCTTACTCAACATCAAAATTTGGTTTAACTTTCAACTTAGATCATAAATCTGAAGTTTACCAAGAAACCCTGTTTACTTAATTTTGAATTCAAAATCTTTAGTGAAATTTTCATGTTTCAAGTAACTGTTTTTTCCAATCTTTCGTGGAACTCATCTATACCATTATTCTGGCAGTTCATTATATATGAACACAACTTTTTACAAAATTTCATCATCTGTTCTGTGGGGGCCGAAGTTCAGATAGTAAGAAGGTCAATAATTTTATTCTGCTTCAGCTAAGTGCTAAGTTAATGTATTTGCTCTGGCGTGTATTAAACGCATTATCTAGTCAAAGAGTTCCCTTTCAAACTGGCATAAATATACATGTGAAATGAGATGGCCTTGCAGCACTTTCTGATTAATCTTCCTCTTCATTTTACTTAGTCTTAAAAGTTCAGTTAAACCTTTCGGAAGTGCTGGAAATGTGAATGGTCCTCGCAGTATTCGGTTTCCCTAGGGAAACCCCCCTTTCAGAAAGAATTGTTCTCTCCCGCCAAAACTCATCAATATGCAAATCACCGAGCCTACAAAATTGATTTTTTGTTACCGAAAACCTCGTAAAATGTAAAGTAGGATCTTCATCTGTTTATTTTTAAATACCTTAGACACAAGGAAAGAAGTTTCAAAAAAACTTAACTGTTTAGAGACTGCCTGCATGGCTTGGGGACAAAAATTCTAATTTGGCAGAAGATACGGATGATGAGCTGATTTTAATTTTGGTGTACGAGGGAAAGAGTGGTAACAAATGTAAGAACTCGATGAAAGAGTGATAATAAATGTAAAGAGGTTCACCTTTGGCATACTTGGGGCATTAATTTCTCTCAAACTTGCGATTTATGTCGCACTGAAAGTTTTGTAAAAATAATTCCTCGTTTTTAATTTTTAAAGGGGAATATATTAAGCAAATATTTTTAAATGGCCACTATTTATTTTAAAAAAATTTTTGCAGTCTCTAATATTTATCTGGAAATTTGTTTGCTCCTTACATTAGTTTTAAACATGAAACATCTTTACATGTCCCTCAAAATCATTGTACTCCAATTGTAAAGTTTTTATTAATCAATCATTTGATATGATCCAGTTTCAATTAGTTTCACTAAGCTTAAACTTTTCTCTAGAAACTCATCCATTATATAAATTACATTAATGCTTAAATCCTTTACAGAAAAATAGCTATATTGCATTTAAAAGGTGAGTGCTTTCACTAGACTAAAAAACGATACTGTATCCAAATGTGTGCTACAGTATAAGTATTTAACGTTTTATCTGATTTTTAACTTAAAGGAAGATTAAGTACCCGTATCGAACATGAATACACTAGCTACTATTTCCTGTAAATAGAATGTAATTTACAAAATATTCAAAAACAGCATACTGAAGTTTAATACACTTCTGTCCTTAATATTATTCTTTATGCTGTGCAGTTATTTATCATATAATAACAAAATTATTTAAGGTTTATTACATTTCTCCAAACTTAAGAGCATTGACGAATAATATACTGACTGAAAACAATGGCGTTGAATACACACCTTATTAATTCATTTTCCAATGATGTTAAAAGTTAAATGGGTTAAATTTTTATCAGATTTTAAAAAGGGGGTTTATATATGAATCATACTTTTATTTTCCATAATGGCATTGTACTAAAACATGTTTTTCATATTAAGATACTTCATACTTTTCTAATATACATTGGTGCAATACATTATTTAACTGTCAAAACGTGCAGCCAAATTATCACATCTATTACATATTCCACACCAATGGCTCATTTATACATCTTTTATACGACATTTACACGTATATTGGTACAAACTCTTTAACAGGAATTTCAACCATTAATCGGGGTTTTCTTTTTACTTCCTTCTTAACTGTCAAAATTATGCCCAAAATCACATCACATCTATTACATATTATAACACCATTGACAGGTTTATACATCTTTATATGACATTTACATGTGTATATTGGCACTAAACTCTTTAACAGGTTTCAACCAGCAATCATGGGTTTTCTTTTTTTCTTTCTTTCTTTTTTTTATTTCCTAATTTAAGATGGAGAAAAACTTGGCCAAGTTTCAGAAAGCCATATAAAGTGGGACTGAACGAAAGTTTTGTCACTCCTTTTTATTTTATTCTCCTTCAGTAAGCAGTAAATGACTGCATTAGAAATTGGCAGTTCATTAATCGTCAAGCTGTTCAGATAGAGCTGGAGTGGTTGTGACAGACAAAATGCCACTATAATGTGCATTGAGATGAAAACTGTTTTTATTAAAAGTAAGTTGTCTGTTCTTTTGTTAATAAAAAAAAAACAAACATTAATAAAGAAACTAAGAACAGACATTAGCCAAAAAGTATAATATATAAAATGCTAATAAAAGTTTTTTTGTTATTTGTAAAGTAGAATATTATTTTAAAAATATTGTGTAATTCAAAGACATACTAAGTAACAGGATTTTAATGAATTAGTTATATTATAGATGTATCAATTAAAGATAAATTTCAATTTCAATTTTCAGAGTATTCCATTTATGAAAACAAAACTATAAGTACAATTATAGATATGCGTTACATAACTAAAATTTATCTTCAGAAATTCTGTGAAACTCAAAACGAGGGGTTGACTTCTATTGATAATGCCCTATTTGCAAATATTGGTGCAATATTTTTAAGATTTATAAATGACAATTTTTTTTTTATTAATGATTTTTCATTCAAATAGCATGATTCTTTTCGAGCATTTAATAGAGAATGATAACCATTAATAAATGCTAAAAGTTAACAAATTACTGTGTCCATATGAAAGCTCATTTTATCCTGAAATAATTTGCGAACAGAAAAGCTACAACTATGAAAGTCAGTAAATAGACTACATCTGATATAATACATCCAATTGCAGTGCCCCTAGTGTCGAAATTTGGAAGATAGTCATTGAACGTTGAAAGCAAGTGGAGATAGAGAAAAATTTTAACTTTCAAAACTCTAGAGCCCCTGTCAATTAGTACAAAACGATATTTGGTTCATCCGAATGAAATAAATTATCATACCTACACGTCATCCAGAAACAGTGTGACGCTTTCTTTACCTATTGTTTTTGGCAATGAATAATCGAATGCAGTGTTGCTGTTAAATAGCTCTATGATCTCTGGACTTTACTCCGTCGGATTTCTTTTTCTGGGATTACACAAAATTATTAATGTATGCAACAACACTAACAAGATTGCTGAAACGATATGATTGCAATAATGAGACATCTTTCATGCTGATGAATTTGAAGGAATAAACATTCTTGAATACAAATATTTATTGTAAATAAACACGAACTCTTCGCATATCAGACATTTTAGGAAACACAAGCAACATCATGTGAACAATCAAACTATCACATTATGTCAACAACAGCTTTGCATTTTTTTTAATTGAAAATGTTGCTCCAATTTTTTTCGTTTTTTTTTTTCATTGGTTATGTTTCTAATTTCGCTACTAGGGGCGCTTATTATTGCATAAGATAGGATGTACAATTTGGGGAACAACCTAAATTAACAATGTTATTTATGCTACAAGGATTATCCTTGCGCAAAAACCTATACAGATATTGCAAGTTTATGAGAGAAAAACCCATATTAAAATAACACACTATCAAAAATAATTATTATTATAAGATTTTATTCTGAATTTAATTAATATCCCAGCTCTAATTTTGTCGTATTTTTTTTAAAATTTTGATCAAATTTTACGTCACAATGAAAATAATAAATAACGTGATTGCTTTTATCTTTTACATTTAGAATAATAATAAAAAATGCGGGAGTGTAACAAAAATAATAGTTCTATTATATAAAAAAGTTATATTAAAGTTTTAAAAAATTTCAGCAGTAACAGCTAGAAAAATCTCACACTGAACTGTTAAGCATTGTATCAAATTGAACTAGTGGTAGCGAATACACAATGAATTACATCTAAAGGCATGTTAAAAACTCCAGAAAAGAAGATAACGACAGAGATTGAACAAGTAAGATGGCATTACTATTTCAACTATAAGAGGAAATAAGATCCCAACAGTTGCCAAAATAATGAAAGTTTTGAATGAGGATGTTGAACTACCTAATTTAAACATCAGAACAATTAGAAGATTTACAAATGAACGAAGTTTTTATTTTGAGAAAGTGAAATAGACCAATAAACCGTTTATGGAAATTAGTTGAATGGTAGACACAACAATGGGCAAGTTTAGATTCCCCATTGATTTGAATCTACAGAAACTGCAAACTCAGAAAGTAATTTAGTTGAAATGGAAATTTTGTAACCAACATAAATCATTTGAATATTTCTATGTCTTTTATAGCACATATTCTATTCTATACTTATATACAATTAAAAAATGAATTGTGGGCTGTTTATGTATACATAAATGGAAAGCAGCAATTAAAGTACCACAAAAAGTATTAGTGGCATGGAAAAACAAACTGCAACTTCTAAAAAAATTTTATATATAAAAAGAGGGAAAATAGTCTTAAGAAGGAAATATATAGTCTTAGGAAAATAGACTTAGAAAGGAAATTAGTCCTTAATATATAAAATTTTTTTAATAAAAACTTTTTATATTAGAGACTAATATCTAATATTTTTATGTTGAAAATGCATTTATATCTGCCAGTAAAACTTTTTTTTTTATCATGAGAAAAAGCATCTTTTTTTCTTTTAAATATTATTTTTATCATTAAATGTTATTTTTTGTACATTTAATTCTGTGAACTATTCTATAATTGCAGCAGGCAGACCAATACATTTTATCAAATTATGAAACTCGATTCGGAAGGAAAGGAAATTAACGACATTCTCAATAGATTGTTTTTACTGAGAAGAAGAAAAATCTATTCGCGAAGAATAAATCTAAGAGAATAAACCAGTAAAAACAACAGAGATCTTAAAATGTTGATCCTTCACCTTTAGCTTTTAGCTAATGATGAAGGATAGTGCTCAGGTTTTAATTTAATTGTGAGCTTATTTCTTATCGATGCATTTAAATATATATATATATATATGTGTGTGTGCACAAATAAAAGATAATTTATAGATTCTTTAATATCCTAATTAAAACCTACATGTATTCTAAATTTTAATCAAAACCAGTTAGAATAGTTTGTGATCTCAATTGTTGTACTATAAATACTCGACTTGTACCTATCCGAACTAAACTCTAGAATTTTATTACATTCTAACAACCGACTCACCTTTCATAATGGAAGGTCGCCAGGGACGATTTGTATTTCGAAAAGCTTTCTGACACTACCAATCAGAGAATCTGCTACCAATCCCCCAAAATACCCCTGAGCAGGTTTTCCTCCCCCTGAAAAAGAACTCCCTTTTCGCTCAGTTGCTGAGAGTTTCAAGCGATAAATATACCAAAAAAAAATTCCAACCTAATAGCTAGTTTAGTATCTTCTTAAGGACATAGGAAGGTAGTATCTTTTAAGGGGCGTAGGAATCGTTCTCGGCGATTCAGGAGAATTTTTACTACTCTAGTATGTTGTGCACAATCAACAATATGTTGTCCCCAAGTATAGTCACTTTAATATCTCACTTGTGTAGTTATATTTCTCTTTGTTTTAAGATAAAGGAATTTAATCACATATGCATCCAACATGGGTATTGTGTAACTGAACTCTTAATATTAGTAATTTTAATAATTTTAAAATTTTCCTACTCATCTTTAATTAGGAAACTTATTAATTTTTCACTATTTATTATTTCAAAGGATAGATACAAAGGACTTTGTTGTGATTGATTAACGACTCAATCTTTTAAGTAAATGTCGATAATCATCGAATTTGTCTTGCTCTCTGTTAGCTATCCATTTTAATGGTACTTTGAAGAATACTGATAAGATTTGATTTTCCAACCATAAAATAGCATGATCACACGAGCGAAGCTGAATACATCTCATAAACTTAAAGACAAAATGTTTTGCGTGTCTGAACAAATTTAAAATGAAGCGACAATTTTTGTTTTGGCCTTGTTCATCATATCTTAGTTTCCACGCTTCTTGCAATCTTTCGAGATCAATGGAAATAGAGATTTGATTGTGTGAAGTTATATTCAAGAATTGGAGTACATTCAATCTTTCGGAATATTAAATTCTTTTACCTTGAAATGACTTGGCAGAAGGAGAGAACTATAACTCTACAAGTGACAGTGAGATATTAAAGTGACTACATTTGGAGACATCATATGGTGACTGTGTGCAATATACTACTGATGAATAAAAATTCTCCTCATTCACCGAGAATGAATTCATACGCCGTGTATGTCTTTTCAAAAGATATTAGAGTTACATTTTTGTAACTTTTTTGTGTTTGTGCTCATCTGTACGTATGCTTAAAAAAATGTGAAATTTTTATTTATCCATTTTTACGTAGTAAAGCGGAAATCTAAAATGAAAATTCAAATTTTGATTTGTCATCTCTACGATCAATTGACAAATCAGGCCGCATTCGAATTTGAAGAAATACAGAAGAATTTTTGTAAATTGCCGATGAAACTTTTATTTTCAACCATAAATTTAAAGTTGCCCTTGTCAGAAGCTGTTGAAGTTAAAATACACAATTTGAAATATGAAGAAAATTATGAATAATTATAATAATAAAATAATAATTATTTTAATTATCTATCAGCATACAGTTAACTTTAAATAACAAAAATTAAAAGTAGAAAAATTCACGCATTAAATATTAGAGATTAATAAATTATTTTGCTTTATAAATGATCTATGTAGTTATGAAGTTTCATTCAGAAATTTAAGTGTTGTTAAGGATTAAAAAAAAAAGTAAATTTAATATATGTAAATATCCTTTTTCTAATTATGTTATAAAAAATAAAATTCAACGTTCTGAACCTTTAATTAGCAATTCTCTAGATTGTGTATAATGGAACATGCCCAAATATGCATGTCTATAGGAAAATAATGTCATTTTCTATTAGATGCCTGTGATAAAAATTTTATTAGAACATTCTTATTTGTATGATTTTTTCAAATATTTTTAAATAGTTGATCAATATGAGTTTTTATACTCAATTTTGATTATAACCAGTGCATATTAATGAACTTTTATTATTTTCTACATGCAAGGAACCCATTTGAGAATTCAGATACTGCATCATGAATCAGATGAATACGTTTTGATGGACGTTGTAATTTTGAAATAAAAACTGAATATTTTAAATGTTAGCAGAGATAAATTTTTTACGAAATTATACATCGTATTTCATAAATTACACAAAACACCAAGCGGTTGTTGATAAAATTCAATGAACAATAATAAAAATATATTTTCATATTTTCTTAATATGAAAATTGTACTCGTGGCAAATTGTTAGAAAAATGCATAAGATACTACATCGCTTAAAGTCTCAAGATATAAAAGTTTCAAATTTTAAAATTATAAAAATATCCTAATGTATACATTTTTAAAAATTAAAGTTTAATTTTAATGCTTGAAGTGTTACACTATTATTTGCTTTAAAAATTCTTTATTGACAAGACAATAAAGAATTCTTTATCGAGACCACGAGACACAGCCCGACTCGTGACTCAGTGGCAATGTGCGCCGCTGGTAAGCATTAAGGCTCGTGCCCACCGAGGCGAGGCGAAGATGTAAGCGACAAGATTTGACCAATCACTAGCCTCACCACGTTCGCCTGAAACCGGTTTGAAATCGCCGCTTCGAGTTGACCCACTTTCAATTCGAAGCGGAACTTCACTGGGCGTAATGCTATTTCTGACGATTCGCTGTGAAGGGGTCGAAAAATATTCTCGCCTTCTGCGTGAATCTTCACGTCTCTCGCCTCGGTGGGAAGGAGCCTTTAGGGCTGAGGTTCAACCAGCTGGTGTTTTTCTTCTAGACGCTGTTTCAAAAACGAGGGATCTCGATGCCGTTTGTAGTGTTCAGCATCTTGCCTCGTCAGTCGGACTACCTGGTGTTAGTTTTCCAAGTTTTCTCCCATACGATAAGCAAATGCGGATTAGTTCCCCCTGAAGGCACTGCCCTCCTTTTTCAGCGACACGGAACCAAGTCGAACTTATACCTACGAGTTCTCCGTCACAACCGAAGTTGCCCCCACCCTTCTACGAGAACACACGGATTCAGGGACTTGGTCTAGATGTTACTGCGACCAAGTGGGATAAGAAACAATAACATAATTCTTTTATTGATCCTATTCAATCCAGTTATCATTTCTATTTTAATTTCATTATAAATAAAGATAGCAACTTTGAATATGTTGGTAATTACCTGCATTCACAGTCTCGTATTTTTTTGAACAAGTGCAGTAATGTAATGCAGCTCGAGTTGTGAACTATTTGGATGACCTACATGTCTTAGCAAAACAATTTCATAGGCTCAAATCTGCTCCTGATATTTCACAGATTATTAAGTTCCAATATTATATATAGTTCTTTATATATAAAAATTACAGTGTTTTAAAAAGAAACCTCGAAAATGATTCATCATTCTTATAGCATAAACAAAGTTTCTCCACTATTCCAGTTTTAGTATTTCCTCCTCCCCTTGCTGATGTAAATTTTTAATACAGGTGAATGAATGCTTGGATCTGGAGCGTTGTTTTTTTTTTATATTTTTGTCTGTCCCCTCCCTTTTATTTTAATTGTTTCCTTTAATCATTAGCCTTACAGCTCATCAATAGCTTAATCATTTGATTCAGAGCAGTTACTCTAATCTTTTGTATTCAAACATGTCCTCTTGTGAAATCTCAGGAAGTTATGGAAATAAGAACTTGACTTGATGACTTGATTTTCAAATTGATCTTGTAACCGATAATGAGGAAAAGAAAATGACTAGATAAGTAATGAGCTCTAAACACAGTTTCCTGACCATATAAGTGGTTGATCATATTACTGAGCCCAAAGTAAGACTAATTTTCAATTTAAAATTCCCGGTGCTTATGAAATTTCAATTTTTTTCTTTTTAGGTTGCTGGCACTGCCCTTGATATCTGTGTGAAATTTTTCGTCAAAATATTCATTAGTGTTGGAGTTACGCTTGGCTTTGTGAGAGAAAAACTTAATTGAGCAAAGAACTTGCGTTAAATTTTGTTTGCAAAAAGGCATTCGGTGAGCATTCATTTATCGGAAAGAAATATTTAGAAGTGGCATAAACAGTTCCAAGAAGGCAGAGAACGCGTTGAAGACGAAGAACACTCTGGTCGACCATCAACTTCAATCGACGAAGCTCACGTCCAAAAATTAAAGATTTGGTGCTTGCAAAACGTCGATTCACAATTAGAGACCTTGCTGATGATGTTGGAATTTCAAAATTTCATTTTAAAAGATGTTTTGGGCCTCAAATGCGTCAAATCTCGATTAGTACCGAAAACACTGAATGCGCCAGCTCCACTGCATTGATTCTTCGTGACTTTTCGCCAAAAATGAAACCCATATCGTTTCACAACCACTGTATTCACACCGTGCGACTTCTGACTATTCCTTAAACTGAAAAGACCACTCCGGGGACACCGTTTTAAATCGATTGAAGAGATTCAACGTGAATCGCCGCTCTCTTTGAAGGCCATCCCTACCGTTGACTTTTTAGCATGCATTGAGGTTTGGAAAAAAGTTGGCATAAGTGCATTGTGTATTTATTTTTATAATTTTGAACAGTTATACAATAGGCGCTACCTATTTACAGCCATGTATCATAGATACATAGCCATGTATCACGCCATACTTTAGAATTACAATACATAAAATAGTTGCTTTTCTTAATCATTTAGAAATGAATCGAATAATTTTTTAGAAATCAACAGTCTCTTATATTTACTTATTTTCTATTTTCTTTTTCTCTATTTTTTTACTTATTTTTTTTTATTTACTTATATTTTAAAATTGATATTCATATATTTTCTTCCATTTAACGGCCAATTAATAAATTTATGAATTTTAAATTTTCGACAATATACAATATATGATACAATACAAAATGATTGATATGATACAATATATTTTTATATTGTTAAATAAACAACGATGGGACTAATGGGCGAGTGACTAGTGCTCTAACGCCACAGGTTTTTGGGTTCGAGTCCCAGAGGCGCCATGGATGCTTGTAGTAGTTCGAAATCCACTTTAAATCGTAGGTCCTGGTTTATGACTGTTGGGCGTAGGGCCGACAACCCTACCCCGTAAAAAGATAACTCATGTCTTGAAATCTGCCAGTAGGCAGACGGCCTTCCCTACCATGGGGCTGTTGCGCCACTGATGATGCTAATATAAACAACGATATTACTAAAATAGAAGGTTAGTCCTAATTTGAATTATTTATTTTCATAGTCTGAACATTCATTTAAATCATATACAAAAGCCAAATAATTCTATCTCAGCTAAAAGACTATAGTTTAAAAGTTAATTACAGTATTCAAAATTAAAAGTTAAATTAATTGTAGCACATTTATTTATTTTAATTTGAAGCCACGGAAGAAAGAATATGTTTCATTGAAAGCTAAATTATTTATTAAAATTTAGTTAATTTCCTTTATTTAATTTTATTTAATTAATCAAATTAATTTAATTACAAATTTTTATTAAAATTAAAAAAGCAAAGTTGATTATAGCACATTTATTTATTTTAATTTGAAACCACGGAAGGAAAAAAAAATTTGTCATTAAATAAATTTCCCATCAAAAAATTACGTATCTTGTTATAGATATTGCATTATAAAAGATAATTTTTCCGTAATTGCAGACATAGTCTAGATTGATAAATCTGTAAAAAATATTTTTAAATGAATGAAAGACATTCAATTTAGAAATAACTTTCATTGTATTATTGATTTATTTTACAATAAAATTGCTATTAAACTGAAAAGATAATGAATTATATATAAAACGAAACATTAGGAATCCTTACGGGGTCCAGACGGTCTTAAGAAGGAAGTCTCAAATATCAATTAAAAAGCTTTTAGATTGTTTCAAGTAGTTTTTAAATGTTAAGAAATCTATTAACTAGACAATTCAGTAAAACAGAATTTTCGAATCGTAGATTTCATAGATTGGATTCTTGAAGGACGATGCCGTAACGGGATGTTTCTGAATAGGAAGTTTTGAATATATATTGCACTTTATTGTATTTCTTTAATGAATTTTGCCTCTTGTATAATTAATTGCACAATGAAATTGTTCGACCTTCAAGAAGAGTTTTTTAAAATTAGATCATTTGGTCATTTTGATTGAATATATGAATAAGTAGAAGAGAAAACGAAACATAAATAAAATTACTTTTATTGAAAAGCATAAAATAGGAAAACTAGGAATATATATATATATATTGTTTTTGAATGTCAGTGGGTCTGGTATTTGATTTATGTGTGCCACCAACAGCTCACAGACGATTGATGAAGGATGAGCACTGCCTTCCGGGAGGACTTATATTAGACCTATAACGGCTTCAAGAAGAGAGCCACTTTCAGGTTCCTGAGAACACTTTTAATTTTTATTTACAAGCACTATATATATACATATATAATAAACTCCGGTTTTTACAAAGAAATAAAAATTAAAAATATAAATTTTATCACAAGTGCAGTTCACTCCTAAGTTGGACATTTTCAGAGTTTACGTCTGAAAATGGGTTGAGGTCGAGGTTTTTTTGAGGTCTACGCTGAATCTAATTGTCTGGTCTGCGGCAGATCTTAATTATCACACTGTGTGATAAACGAAACCACAAGGAGTTCACTTTGAAAAACAGGCGGAAACTGCGGCCTATTCAGTCACTTCAGAGAAAAAAGAAAAACAACATTCTTGGTCGACTCGTTGCAGAACTCTCTCCTTCTTCACTAAAAATCTCCTTTTAAGACAAGCCGTCAGCTTCCCTCACTTCTCATTAGAGTAGACATTTCTCAGCTCGTGGTCTATCCCCAGTCACGATGGAATGACTCGTGGCTCATGGAGTAGCCCCTATTCAATCTGTAATTATTTCTACCTGTGAAGGTCGCACAGACATACCGAATATCTGCTATCAGATTTCAGTGATAGGTTGTTCTCATTAATACAAACTTTAATTACATGTAATATAACTATCCACAATACTGCTTGTCTTCTGTCAAGTTTGAGTGATGGGTTGCTATTATATACTTGTCAAATAACATACATTCCTTTGTCCTAGAAATGCCAAAACTCTTTCAATGAGAAAAAAAAAAAAAAAGACTACAGGGGTAACTGCCTTGCATTTGAATGCCGTATGGGAGAAAAACCAGGAAGATCCTTGTAGACAGCCTAAATATCAACGCGAGACGCTTTACATACTGTTACAAATGCTATCGAGTTTCCTCGTTCCTGAAAGCAATGACTGCAATGCACGCTGCCAGCGGATTTAAACCAAAGTCCTTCTCTGTAGCTCTAGATGCACACGCTATTCCTGGGCGATGAGTAAGGAAAACTAAGGAATAGAGAAATGAATTTCGTGTTAGAAAATCACTATAAATGTTAATCGTACGCTTAGAAATATTATTATCATAAATAATATATCGTAATATTTACAATTAATTATATCCTAAATAAAAACATTTTTTTTTTTTTTTATACACAATTATTATTGGATTACGTAATTATTATAGATACGCAAGTCACGTTTTTCATTTTTTATTTTGCTAAATATATTAGGAACTAAGATAATTCAGTTTATTGTAGAAAATTAAATCATCGAGAGTATTATATTAACTGTGAGGCAGAAATTCAAAGCAATACAAGCTCCGAAATACGAATACGAAATTCGAGTTCGAAAGTAATTGAATTACCCTTTCGCTTGTAATAATTGTATTATTATAGTAATTGGTCGATCTGTCATTTATAATAAATTATCATTTATTATTTCCTTATAATTATTGTCGGTAAATTGTTTACTCTACAAAATGTTTAACCAAAAGCATTCTGATTAAAAATTTAGGAATATTTTTAAATTAGCAGTACAATATAAAGGAATTAAATTTAAAGAGTTGTATTGCATTAAAAACTAATTTAAGGTTAAATTTCAGAAGAAATAAAATTCAATTTTAAAGAATGTCATGCTACAAGTGTTCAAAGTTCATGATTGTAATAATAAAAAAAAAAAAAAAAAAACATTTGTGAAATTGATTTTGGAAAAAAAGTGATTCTTGTAAGATTCTTGCATAGTTTTCAAAGAAAAAAAAAAATGTCAATAACAAAATAACAGATATTAAGATACCTCAGCTTATTGCTGGTAACGATAAAAATATACGAACTAGGAAAAAAAAAAAAAAAAGGATTAACTAATTAACTATCTGGCATTACAGCCCAAGGTGGGTTAATGCCGACAGCTTATAGGCAGATTTTGAGGTAGAAGATGTTTCTCTTTTTTTACAGGGTATGGTTGTCAGCCCTATACCCTACAGTCATATTTGACCGGGACTTACGAATTAAGGCGGATTCGGAACCATTACAAACATCCAAACAGACTCGAACCCGAGACCTGAGGCACCTAGCACCAGTCACACGTCCTAGAGCGTCTACTAAATGAATGATTGTAAGATAAAAGAAAAGGAAGAAAATAAGTTTAAAAAGAAAGTTTGAAAATATTTATAAAGCATTTTATATTCATTACTTTCAAAGATACCTTTTCAGGTGTTTCTGCTTGATAAATGTTTTTTTATCAATGCCGGGAAATTTTAATCTAAGATCACTTGTTACAACAGATAGAAAGATATGTAAGACAACCACATTTCGGTATGAAAATTCCCAGGGTTTCATCTGTAACTTTTCAACCTCCTCCCAGAACATAACAATGGGAGAACTTTAAGGCTTACGATATTTACCAGCTCATCCCCAGACATACATTCCCTTATATATAGAGAGAGAGAGAGTCAGTATTAGTAATATGACAGTCTATTAGGTTTGGGAAAATCTTACCATATTTGAGGAACAAAGCAAAATGACATTTTAAAATATTTTTACTGTATCAGTAGACGGTTAACTTTTCAGAAATAATTATAAGCATGTAAGTAAACTATTAATAATATTTTTAAAATCATTGCATTACATTTATAAATAAGACATGTAATATTTCGTAATGGAATTGATTAATTTTCCATTTATACATCTAAATTCAATACAATTATTTTTAATTTCTCTGATTTACAAGATTGAGCCCCTAGGGGGCCTGTAACCCTTAGAGGGAGCGTCACACCATCTGAGATGTGAAATTATTAATGTCAACGCATCTGTTGACTTTAATAATTTCTCTTCACATTCACTGTCAACCTCTACATTACTTCCACGGCATTCAGATTTAACAATAGAATTTTTAAGAAACAATATCTGGTATAGAAGCTTCGCTATTAGTAAAGAGATCGATGTCAATTTTTTCATAGAGATTTTCATTTGGTATTTCGCAACCACGATTCCATAGGTCTTGTGCAAGCTCAGATAAGGGAAGATCTTTCATCCATGTCTTCTGATAAAACTTCTTATTGTAGAAAATTGTTGAATTCGAACATCGTTGTTGACAGCAATTTTCAACAGTCTTCTGTGACATGATATTCAAACTCTGGTCGATATTAAAGATTGCTTTTAACATAGACACTTGAAAATTATCTTTTCGGTCATGGAATAGAGACGGTCTTTTCATTTTCTGTCATATCCTTTAGAAGAAGCTTGGTATAGCAAATTGTATGGTTTTAGTTACTCCTTAATCTAAAGGCTGTGATGTTTGGAGGAAGGAAAACTAGTTTAACTGTTTTCAAACCATTAGTAGTACAGTGAGCGGCATAGTTGTTCGCAATTATTGCAACTTTCAATACTGTTTTGAAAAATTTTAATCCCATCTTCTAAGTGTTTATCCTGTATGTCTGCTGTCATTATCACTTTTTTATTGACGTAGCAGGAGACAAGTAAAATTTGCATTTTTATATATCAAGGCTACAAAAATTTTCCAATCAATAATGACACCAATTTCTCATATCCCTCCATTTCAGTTCCTAACAACACGATTAGCCGCTCTTTAGTACCCCCCCCCCTCCATTCATTTTCACCCCTTAAACAGAAGGTTTTGTCTGGCAAAACCGGAAAAAGAGTCCACATTCCTCAACGTTGAGTCCTCTTTCGAGAATGTTCTGAAACACAGAATCTTTCCACTCTTTTAAGGCACTGTAGTCAAAAATCAGCAGCTTGTGCCTAAAATGTTTGAAAACATAGGTCATGACCTGAATTAAATCGCTGTAGCCAGCCATTGTTGACGGTGAAGTTTGACTCCTCAAATTCAAGTTTGAAATTCATTAGCGAATTCTAAAGACTTTTCCTTCAAAACATTTCATGATATAGAGACATTTTGCTATCTCCTACGTTTTATTCATGACAAAAAGAATCTTTTTCACATTCTCTTAAGGTAGATTACGACGTTTTGCAACTGCAACTGGCTTACCGATTACGGAGTACCAATGGGAATAGACCTCTTAACCTCATCTTAATTCATATATATATATTTACAATCATAATTGGCTGCTTAAAGTTAGTAGGTGATAAAAAAAAAGTTTCTAAAAATTAAAAATGGTACTCTAAAAAAATTAATAAATACTAAAAATAAATAAAAGTAAGATAAAAAGTTAAAATTAAAAGAATTTAAGTTAAAATTCCTTACAATTAGGGCAGGTAAGAATTTCCAGGAGAAAAAGTCGAATACACCCAGACGCCGAGTCGTTATCTTACCAGCAACTCGGCATGTAGAACAGAAGACTTCACATGCTTTTTGGGAATAGCCTCAAAGTCTAACAGAATTGAAAGAGAATCTGCACTGTTCCGACCAGGTTGGCTAAACGAAAGTGATTATGGTCAGATGTGCCTGAAACTTAGTCTCCAAAAATATAAATATTTTCAAATTTTAAAACTTTTGCAACCGCTTGTAATATACGGCCACCAGTGAAAATTGAACTCACGACCCCTGGTTTACAAGACCAGTGCTCTAACCCCTGAGCCATGGTGGCTGACGACGTTAGTAGAACAAGGTTCGTATACTAAAATGCTGTTTAAAGTCGTCAGAGGTATTGAATGAATTTCTGGAAGCTGCTTTTGAAAATTAGATTCTAACCTTTTTAATCAGTTTTTTTTTCTTTTCTTTTCTGAGAATGTTAAATTTTTCTTTTGGAAGCTATAATAAAAAGGGGAAAGTTATTTTGGCCAAGTATGATAGAAAGTTATTATTAGTTTATTTTTCTCTTTACGTATTCGTATTTTCACTAAGGGACGTATCACATTCTTTTTTTTTTTCCTGGGATAAGAATAGAGAAGCCTTTACTGTCTGAAAAAGTGCCTTTGGAGCAGTGTTTGTAGACGGAAAGGGGGTGCATACCTATAGAAAATGTTCCCTCCCCCTATCCCCAACAGCTTCCCGGGACAGACATATAGGAGTCATTCTTTTCTTCCAAACTGTGATCTGCGAGCCTTTAAAACAGGTCTTCTGAAAGTGTCCATACCAGCGTATCACCCCCTTTGTAGAGTTGAACCGCCCATGTGCGGTAGTCTAGGCTTTCGTAAACGAGCAGTAATAGCCAGAAAATCTGGGTCGATCTGCTTCCTTTTCCTGAAATTGTTAAGTTTCTACAGTGGAACCTCTGTAAGTCGAACTTCAAGGGAGACGCCGAATAATTCCAGTTGTAGAGTTTCCGAATTACACGGATTTTGTAAGGAAATATTCGACTTGTAGAGGTTTAGATTCTTTCTAACTTATTTTGAGTTAGAGACGTAAAATAAATAAAAATTCAAGTTACAGAGGTAATAAACATGTTTATTTGTTAGAGTTCAAATGAAATCAATAGCGATAATAAGAATATTTCATAGAATTGGTTATTCTATTTACTGTATATTCATACATTATTTTCTAAGAAACAATGACGTGCATTATCGGCAAATCCTTAAAGTCGGTGACTTATTTTTCTTCGAGCTATAGAGGTAACTTTGTTTCAAATGAACGAATTGTAAAGATTGTAAAAAGGGTTGTAAAATCAAACATTGCTAATGTTCGAGATACACAGGTCCAATTTTTTTTTTTTTTTTTTTTTTTTTTTTTTCGAGTTACGGAGCGAAAATATATACCAAAATGGCTTGTGGGAATTGACTAATTATTTCGACATATAGAGGGTTGAAATTTCGAGTAATGGAGATTTTGGGGCTTGAAGGGAAGGGAACAAAAAATTTTTCGAGTTTTGGAGGTTTTCGACTTATCGAGGTTCGACTTAAAGAGGTTCTACTGTATTTTTATAATTTTAAATTTGCTCGAATGTTTTTTTTTCTTAATTTTTCGATTTGACAATGAATAAGAGGAAACAACAGTTACTTTTAAATTATTTTAACTCTGGTGGAAAAAAAAAAATTATCAGACGTCAATTTGAAAATCACCTATCTGAATCGGAAACGGAAATACAAGCACAGAGCTCAAAATTTACTGTTCTCCAAAAATTATTTTAATTTGATATTAAAACGACACCGCAACTTGACAAATATGACGTATAGAATTACGTCAATCATAAGCTAACTGAGGAAGCAAAAATAGCTATTCTTGGAAAATTTTGGATGCCAATACGTGCTTCAAGCTCTTCATTTCGTAATGAAAAAAAGTGAAGAGGAAATTTCAATGTAATTTCCTGTTAGATTGGTTAAATAGTTAGAATGGAATCCGTGGTTCAATTATTCCAAAATTCAATATGGAATTTACTGTAAATGAGTAGTTTTTGCCAAGGAATATGCTGGAAAATCGAACAGTCAACCCTTAGGACAATTGGTCAAACAGCCTTTTCGTTTCTGCACAAATCTGCAGAAAAATTCCATGAGCATGAATAAAAATTATCACGCGTATTCTTTGCTAACTGCTGACAGTTTAAGGGGCATTGTATAAGGGCGTAAACAAATCGTAATAGATAATATTGATAATGTCAGGGTTCGACTGGCAAAAGAAAACAGAAAAAAAAAAACTTAGTAATTTCTGTGACAGAAATGGACTTCCTTTAAGAGGTCATCGTGATTACGGCAAATTAGCGGAACAGATGAAAGCAAGGAACGTAACTATCACCATTAACCACCATGTTAACCATAACCGTTTCTTCGGAAATTTCCGTAAACTGTTTAAATTCCGAAATGAGGCTGGAGATGAAATGCTGAAAGAGCACTTAAAATCTTCTAATAACGCATTGCATATATAGCCTAAATTATAAAACGAAATAGTTTTTAAAAAATTGATTCAAAAAGTAAATTCAAGCAAATATTTTTCTATTATAGCGGAGGAAATCACAAATATTTTTTTGATAGAGAAAGTAGAAAGTAGAAGATTTGTAGAAAGTGAGGACAACAAATCTTACTAGTGAAATTTTTTTACATTTACATAAGTAATTTCAACACGGCAAGATCTAGTAAACACAATTTTGAAAACTTTAGAATCATTAGGTTTGGATTTAAGATATTTAAGAGGCCAAAAATATGATGGTACTGGACATTACATTAGAAATAAAATAAGATTAATCTTATTTTAAGATAACAATAAATAATAAATTTTTGAATACTGTAATTTCACATTTCAAAGAAAGATTCACAAAGCAGTTATGAGTTCATTAAATATGTATTTTAATCATCCAGGTCGAACCTGAAGCCTGTGATGCCAAAGACCAGAGTACTAGCCACCAGGCCGACTTATAATACAGGAGTGGGATCTCATATTGAAAACCAGATTGCAGACGAAAATAATATTATTGCAGATGAAAATAATAATATTGCAGATGAAAATAAATTAGAAATACCGAAAAACACATATTTTGCAGATTTATTAGATTGTAGTATTAGTATTTTGACTGCAGAATATCAGCCATGGAAAAACAAATTACTGGCGCACCAGACTAGTTTAACAGTTATTAGAAACTTGAGGGCAATGTAGATATTTTCCATAAAATGTATCCATAAATTTTTTGAAATTTTAGTCACCTTGGTTGTTACACTATTAACCATTGGTCGTTTTTAACTGTGAAATATAATTTAAAAAACTACTTAAGAAACAATACATTTGAAATGGGTATAAATGGACTTTATCAGTAATTGAAGAAGACTTAAATATTTTTCAAAAAGCGAAAACGAAGAATAAATATAACTTTGTAAAAACTAATATATATAGAATTTTTCATTTCATTATATTCATACTTTTTTAGCCATTTTTTAAATTCTGATCTTTTTTTTTTTTTTTTCAATCCTTAAATGATTTTTATCAATTTTTAATGATGTTAGACTCCATTAATTCTGATAAGTAGAAATTTTTGTTCTCGCGATATTTTTATTATTTTTCTTAGGTTCTTTATTTTTTTTTTGTAATTTTATAAAAATTATATCAATTCTTGAACAGTTTTAAATAGGAGAAATAAGATTGATATAGCATATTATTTACTTATTATCTAGCGTAAATTCTAAACTCTGTATTTGATAAAGTTTCTTTTAAGGCAATCTTTAATAATAGTAAGAATCTCTTTCCCCCTAGTCAACACCAAAATCTAAAAAAACTTTTCAATATAATCCTCCGTTTGGTAGGAAAGTTCTTATTTATAATTTACACCGGAAAGATACTTCCTCGTTCAGTAAAAATATCACATGCAGTTGAAAGGATTTTTTTTTTATTTTTTGATATAGATTCTGGTCATATTGCCATTGGCAATATTAGAATTGCTGAAGACATAGATCCAGAGATATTCTTTTTAAAGGAAGAAACTTCAATTTTGAAACTGAATATTTACAACGTGTCACAAAAGTTACAGCAACATTGATATATTCTTGATATTTATGTATATAGATTCTAGAACAATATTGATATGTCTTATATTTACATTAAAATATGAGTATGTAAATATAAGATACATCAGTATTGTTCTAGAATTGTTCTAGTTTGACATTATATATATATATAGATATAGATAGATAGATAGATTCTAGAGAAATATTGATATATATAACTCACTATTTACATTGTGTTACAAAAAAGTATACTAGTAGAGTAACTGATATATTCTGCATGAAAGCATAACTACTTTTTCCACCCATTGATTTGTTCATTAAATGGAAATGGAGCAATTACAAACAAGTTAAAAAATTCTTTCTACACCAAGTCTGTTCTTCCAAGTTCTCTACCCCCTATAATTATCCTCCCGTTAATCAAAGTAATAAAAAAATATACAAGACAGATTTATTATTACACCGATTGATAAAACCTTTAATTATTATGGTTTTGTCTATAAGCTATACAATTGCTAGACGGAGAACTTAATAATTCTTCCAATTACAAATCTCTTAAAAAGAAACTTTAATATAATTAAGAAAAAAAAAAAAAAAAAAGCATTGTTATTAACAAATTTTTCGAAAGCAATATTTACTGCATCAAATTTCCTTATTTACCCATTTAACAAAAAAAAATTCAAAAAACTCCGATAGCGTATCATTTCGTTATCTCTGTTACTTTCACATACATAGATAAATCAGACAAGATATTTTTAACCTTCTTAAAATCATTTTCAACCCTATAAGGTTAGAGTTATGCACACTGCTTATCAATAATAATAAATCTGTTTTGGATATTTTTAAAAAAATCTTCTAATAATATTTCTTTTATGAATATTTTTGATGTAAAAATCTTTTCCCTAGCATCCTGCCTAAAAGATTACAAAATATTTTAAATTTACTTTACTGTGACTATCATATCATTCTAAATGTAGCTTTAGTCTACTGTGTAATCTCTGATTTTTGCAGTAACTACATATTCAACAACGAGAGTTTTTACATACAAAAACTAAGTTGAATTTGCGTGCTGAGAGGTGAAATTTGAGAAAATTTATTATTTAATCTTCTGGACTACAGAATGACATTCGTTTTTTAACACACAAGTATTTGATCGTCTTAGAGTTAATAACTATCATACAATTAATATGTATTTAATTCAGGACACAACTTAATTTATTGATAATGTTTTAAATTATGTTTTATAAATAACCGTAGTTTTATGCATTATTTTAAATAGTGAAAATGTTTTTTTTCTCATTTTTAATTTAAATGGATTACCTGAACAAGTATTCAGATTAAAATTATTGTTGCTTTGTTAAAGATGTTTCTAAAATACAAATGAATAATACTTTCGTATAAAATATATCATTTTTCTAACTGTGTTGTTAAAATAAATTATAACAGCATGCGTATTGGTATTATAGCTTTTATTAAAATTAAAATTACTTACACACTTACACTTACACTACTTACTTCACTTCATGTATTCACTTTTTACTGTATTTAAGTTTCTCATCTATATATACTTACAATTTTTACTTATGACTTATGTAGTAGATCTTGTAATAATCAAAATTTAATTAAAACTTTTCAAAATATTTTTGGAAGATCAAATAATCAAATTTAATACGTTAAATAATGAATAAATAAATAATTCTATATTTATCTTAATTATTATTTCAGATTTATGTAACAACTTAAATAAATAAATAAGTATTTTTGTTCGAATGCAAGACTAGAGGGAAACACACAAAGAAATAATTCGTATCAGTATTCTCTACAAATATACAGAAATTCTTTTATTAAATTGTTAATAAGCTCGCTTCGATCCCTCCTCTTTTCTTTCCCTTTTTTAAGAATTACTATCAAAAAGGAATTAATATTTAATGCAGTGCTCCTTCAAAATGAATCCAGCTCTCCCAACATCTACACTGAGATCGATTTCTGTTCCGAAAAAGCAAATATAAAAAGAAAGATAACTTAACCTCCTCGAGGACTAATTCAAAATGAAGGGAAAAAAACATCGATGGTGCTGCTTCATTTATTATTCATCGACAGTAATTCAGAAAGCGAACCTGTCCCTATGTAGAGATAAATGAATTTTATACAGATTGTACAGTTGTGTTTATAAGTGATGTCAGAATATATGCATAATTTATTCTATTATAAATTTTGTTTTCTCATTATGAAATTCTTGCTTCACTTTGAGAAAAGATGTTAGATAAGGGTAAAGTTATTGTTTTCAGAATGTATGCATATTGTTTATTGTTTTCTGAATGGTATTGTGTCGGGTAGGCAATAAAAAGAGTACTTGCCAGGCTGTCAAAATGAGCCATGCAAAATTTCAGTCACAGGTTCCAACAAATCTCTTCGCTTCTTCTCTAATTCAAAATGAAGAAGGGAAAAAACATCGATAGTTCTTCATTTATTTTTCGTTGACAGGAATTCAGAAAGCGAACCTGTCCCTATGTAGAGATAAATGGATTTTATACAGATTGTACAGTTGTGTTTATAAGTGATGTCAGAATATATACATAATTTATTCTATTATAAATTTTGTTTTTCTCATTATGAAATTCTTGTTTTCACTTTGAGAAAAGATGTTAGATAAGGGTAAAGTTATTGTTTTCAGAATGTATGCATATTGTTTATTGTTTTCTGAATGGTATTGTGTCGGGTAGGCAATAAAAAGAGTACTTACCAGGCTGTCAAAATGAGCCATGCAAAATTTCAGTCACAGGTTCCAACAAATCTCTTCGCTTCTTCTCTAATTCAAAATGAAGGGAAAAAAACATCGATAGTTCTTCATTTATTTATCGTTGACAGGAATTCAGAAAGTGAACCTGTCCCTATGTAGAGATAAATGGATTTTATACAGATTGTACAGTTGTGTTTATAAGTGATGTCAGAATATATGCATAATTTATTCTATTATAAATTTTGTTTTCTCATTATGAAATTCTTGTTTCACTTTGAGAAAAGATGTTAGATAAGGGGTAAAGTTATTGCTTCCAGAATATATGCATATTGTTTATTGTTTTTCTGAATGGTATTGTGTCGGGCAGGCAAATAAAAAGAGTACTTACCAGGCTGTCAAAATGGGCCATGCAAATTTCAATCACAGGTTCCAACAAATCTCTTCGTGATGTCAGAATATATGCGTAATTTATTATATTATAGAGTTAATTTTTTTTTCACATTATGAAATTCTTGTTTCACTTTGAGAAAGGATGTAAGACAAGTGAGGAACTATTGTTTTCAGAATATATGCATATTGTTTATTGTTTTTCTGAATGGTATTGTGTAGGGTACGAGATCTTGCATTCGTTTGTGTAGGTACGCGATAAAAAGGGAACTTACTAGGCTGTCAAAATTAGAAATGCAAAATTTCAGTCACAAATTCCATCGAATCTCTTCGTTTCTTCTCTAATTCAAAATGAAGAAGGAAAAAAAACATCGATAGTTCTTCATTTATTTTTCGTCGACAGAAATTCAGAAAGCGAACCTGTCTCTATGCAGAGATAAATTGAATTTTATAAAGTTTTGTATATAACTATATAAGAATACTTATATGCATAATTTATTTTATTATAAAATAGAATTAATTTTTATTTTCAAGTTATGTAATTCTTGTTTCACTTTGAGAAATGATGTTGGAAAAAGGAAGAATTATTGTTTTCTGAGTGGACTTGTGTAGGGTACGATTTGGCATTTGTACGGTTTATGCATTTGCATTTTACCAGGTTGTCAAAGTGAGACACGAAAAATTTCCAACGACAAGTTCCAACGAATTTCTTCGTTTCTTCTCTAATTCAAAATGAAGAAGGGGAAAAAAAAAAACATCGATAATGCTTCATTTATTTTTTCGTCGACAGACAATCAGAAAGCGAACCTGTCCCTATGTAGAGATAAATGAATTTTATTCAAATTGTACAGTTTTTGTTTATAAGTGACGTCAGAATATATGCATAATTTATTCTATCATAAAACTTTTTTCACATTATGAAATTCTTGTTTCTTTGAGAAAAGATGTTAGAAAAGGAAATTCAGAATATATGCATATTTTTTATTGCAGGGGGGGGCAACCTAAATCATCTTGCTGGCCAAAACCTGATTTTTACCTAAACACAATTATTGAATATCTATATATATATTAATCTCTAATAATTTATTTATTAAATATTGACACTATTCCACAAACATATTTTAAAAGATAAAAAATACAGTGTGCAAATAATGCCACGTGATATCAAAAACTATATACCTGTGATAAGTTAAAATCACACGCATAGATTTTTTTGCCAGTGATTATGACAGTAAAAGATTGATTTAGGTAATTTTTCGACTTGTGTGGTATAATTTCATGCGGCAATGTATTATGTATGACCGATTCTCGGATTTTTCTTCTACTGTTGTTTTACCATTCATATCGATACAGCTTTTCTTATGCTTTATGTATTTCCATAAGAAAAATCATGAGTTTATTGTTTATTTTTATTTTGGTTGGTATTATAGTAATCTAAACTTTTTTTGCTGACTTTTCTGACATGCGGTTTCTTCCATAAGTAGAATATTTTGAATTATTCTATACAACAAGAAATGTTGTTAATAGGCTTAAAAAACTCTACAAGGTCGATTTTACACCAAGTGATTATAGTGAAAAGTAGAAGTATTTTTAAGCTTAAATATACGTAGGAGTACGTCCAAAAAGATAAAAAAGTAAATATATATATGTATATATTTAAGACTTTGTAAATGAGCAGATGAAATATAAATTTTCAATTGTAATTGTTATGTTGGTGTAGGAGAAATAATTAAGTCTACATGAATATCTTGTTCTTTTAACACTTAAATTACTCTCGGTAAATAAAACTAAACTTAAAATCGTCAAATCTTCCATAACAATCAAATACATGAATCCAGCTTGACATCCAATTTCATGGACAGAATCCCCGAAAAATACGCCTGTTATCATGAATTAGGGTGTCAGCGTGAGCCGTATTCTCTGTAGTGACAGATGATCGGAAGAGCAAAGTATTGTTCATCATGGATCGATGTTCCTCCTCTCTATCCATTAGAGCACTCTTTTTTTCTGTTAAGGGCCTAGACACCTTCATATTACAACAAAGCTTCTCTTCTAATTAGCTTTTACATAATTCTACCTGGCAGAAAAAATTAGTGTTTTTCTAAGATGCATATAGAGTTATCTAATTTATTTCCGTAAAATCATAAAAGTAGTCCTCTCTACCTTCAAGGACTCAAAAACTGCACTGGTGGGCAAAACTTAAGCAACGAGGAATTTTTTATAGCAGATAATTATGAGAAAATCGAAAATGCGAAACCTTCTGTCCAAAACTCTAAATTGCATAGGTCACAGACTATTTCCCCAAATAATATTTTCTTACTTAGTTTGTGATAAAACTTGCAGGCGTATTTTTTTAATGACTAAAATCCCATTTCCTAAAACATTATAGATGCATTAACAGACAGGATGCAAATTCTTTCTTACTTAGCGGACCACATTAACTGTTCAAACATTAAATTTTAACCACAATTTAAACAAGTTACTCTTTTTAAAAATGAGACTTTTGAAACACGCAATTTCAATTAAGTTCTGTTTATCTAAAATTTCTTTTAAAAATACTATTTTGTTAAAAGTGTATGTTGCATCAAATACATTCCTAGATTTAATAAAAAGAATCGCTTTGGTAAAGAGCGTGCCAACATCAAATAGGAGAGTTTCCTTAGTCCTTTTTACTATTCTAATAAATGATTCAAATGATCTGGTTCATTGAAATAAAAATTGATTTATCTCAGAACAAATCTTTTAATACAGTGGATTTCAAAAATAATGGAAGAATTAAGAAAAATTGTAACTGTTAAATCTATTAATTGAAATTTAATGACGATTTGAAAAATAATAATTTAATACAATAAATTAGTTTCTCACAAAATAGGCACCAAAAAAAAAAATATACTTATTTTCTTCTGTTTTCAAAATATACAACATGAAAACAAACATAGTATCTGAGTTCAGTGTATAAAGATTTTCAATACAAAATGTAATTACTTCTAATAGCTATAAAGGTATTACAGCGATGTTCCTTGCTCAATATGGTATTTATTTGTTCATTTGGCCACAAAGCCAATTGCTGTGTCCCATTGCAGACCGTTCGAAGATACTGAAGGATTGCAGTAACGGGCTAGATGCAGCGATACGTATCCCTAGAGATTTCTAAGCATGATAAATCGGGTTCAAATCCGGAGAACGTGCTGGCCAATCCATTACAAATCATGTCAAGAACTTAATTCTCGACCAACCGAATTTTATATGGTTTAGCATTATCGTCTTGTATGATGAAAGAGCCACCAACTACAACTGCATAAGGCAAACAATTAGATGAAGAATGTCGTTCCTATATAATTGAGAAGTAACAATGCCTCTTAGGACAATATACATGTAAGATATGGAGACATACATACACTGGACTCACCAAATCTCTTTTCATGGGTAAGACTTGAATAATAACAGGCTCCTGGCTCTTGTTTCATGAACAATCTTCTTGAGTTACTTTTGCAAATAAAGTTGGAACTCATCAGTAAAGAGTAAAGAGTACACCAGCTTGGAGTGTGGGATACACTCAATGTTCCACATCTTCCATACAATCCTCCTTCTTGAAGACTTCTGAGATCTAGATACAAGCATTTTGATTTAGATAGTAGCTTTCTAGTAGCTGTTACAAGAGAAGATCTGAGGTGGATTATTGCAAGGGTTCTTGTTCGCCTATTGTAGTTCTCGATCTTCCTCAGCTATAGCTTTTAGAAGCTGATTCTGTTTTTAAAAATGCATTCCGTGATTTATGAATATAGAAGGGCTCTGGTTTGGTAAAAGGGTCTTTAGTTCTTTCTATTCGCCCAATGGTCAATCATCATAATTTTCTATTGAATTATGTCAAGTACGGATATCAAAAACATGGCTATCTCGTAATTTCAATATATAGTACTATAGTTTCTACTGAAGACTCTTTTTAAAAGCCTGCTTTTGGTAACTAGTCAAGTTACATTAAAGGGCAGCAGCTCGATTCTGCTCAGATTCTGATGCAACATTACTTAATTTTTATAATAAAAATGTATTTATATTTGGCTGTATTACTGCAATTTAAAAATTTTTAATTTTTGTAAACCTATGCAACATTGTGCATATCTTTACAAAATGCCCTAGCAAATTTTCTAACAAGAATTAATATTTATTTCAATGTTAATAGACGATGAGGTCTCACTACTTTGATTAACCACAAACTATTGATTTCTTGCTTTTTTTTTTTTATTCAAGCAAATAAATATTTATCAACAGTGATAATCTAAGTTTTCTTGTACCTTTTTCAACTATTATTCAATTTTTTTTCATTTGCACATGAGAATTTAAAAATAAAATACATTCCTGAGTAAATTGAACATTTCCTTTGATAAAAATCGAATTGAAGATTTTATTAATAGAATCCAGACGCTCGAAACAATTAAATGCTTGAACGAATAATTTTATTTCCATTAACTTATAAAATCGTGATGAGGTTTTTAGACGAACTATTTTACAAAGATTTCTATAGAATGGGATTTTTTTAAGTAAATTGTTTACTGTACCAATTTTTTGTGTTAATACAAAAGTTAATTTAAGTTTATTTTAGTCTATAAGGTTACTGGATCAGACATTGAATCATATCACTAATCAAAACGTTCACAAAATTATTTAAAAAAAAAAAAAAATCATTCATTGAAATTACACACATTTAAGCTACACTTCTTTCAAAGTACTCTCTGCATTTATACACTTGCTTTTACTTTAGTAAGGTTGTTGAAAACATTTCTCGAACTCAATATATGAAAGTGGCATTAACTGTCTCATCGAATTTTGCATGACCCCTGAATTCGGGAAATGCTGTCCCTTCAATTTCCTTTTCAGACTCGAAAACAAGTAAAAGATGTCTGGTGCATTGTTGCATGAATACTTTCGCCGGCATTGCATAGTACACATGAATGCAAGGAAAGTGTGAAGGAAATGGTTGAATTCTAATTATTGCATAATAGAAAAATAGTTAAAATATTTACATTTGAGAACTGATTTGTGTTGTTATAGAGTATTTAAGTTTCAGATATGTAGGGTGGATGGTCCAGTAATATTATTCTCGACATTAATTTTTTAACCAATAGTGATCGATGGGCAACTGCATTTTTCTGCATCAAAATACATTTAATTCTTGCCCATTCTAGAGTGTCACTTTTTGTAGTATCCCGTTAGGAACGAAGAATTCCCTAGTAAAGCTCCTATCCTGTGATCCTGTGTTATTTATTAATTTATAATGAATCACAACCTTGTATTTAAAAAATAACTCTAATACAGGCATAAGTGGAAGGGTGACTACTACAGTTTTCGTCTTCAAGACTTCAGCGACTTACAAAAAAATGCTTACGTCGTCTCGATGCTTATGTCGATCGAGGTAATGAGAAACGTACTATTGTTAGTACGTTTTTCATTGCCTCCATGTCATTTTCCACATTCTTCAATCATCATCTAAAGGTTCTCAGAAAATGTTTTTCGTAGTAAAACAAAAATAATTGGTCAATCTCTATTCGATAACTGACATTTAAAATCCAATAATGGAAGAAAAACAAATTTCTCACTGATAATGTTTGCACCTCTGACATGTAGAGATTTAGAACCTTTTAAACCTTCTATAGATATATCTCTTAGATTATATATCTTTCTATTAGTATATCTATTGCAACCTTCTTTTTTCGTTCCTTAAGTCGATTCTGGTAATGTTTTGATTCTAGTAGTAATAACCTTTAAAAGGTATTATTAAAAATCAGTCATGTTAATTGTATCGCGAACAAAATCTCACCTCAGTACATATATATATGCGTGTGTGTGTGTGTGGGGGTATTTTAAATTCAATAAGACAAAAAAAATATATGCAAAATTTGAAACATTTTTTTTCTTCAAATTTTGCAAATCTTTAAACAAATACCGGAAAAACACATATTTTTAGCCAAGGTCATATGCTAAAATTCAGGAGGAACAATTGTAACATTTTCCATAGAAATAACTTGCAGGTGTACATAATAATTTGAGTAATTTGTAGAATAATAATAATAATTGTATGGCGTATTTTGAAAACTAATCGATTAGTTTTCTATTTAACGTACGTCACGTAAAATTCATATATATAACCAATATAGCAGCTGCCTGATGGCCAATTTGGCTATCGCTCTGTCCTTTGGTACCACAGGCTTCAGATTCTAATCCTAGCATTGGCATGGATGTTTGTTAGTGGTTCGAAAACCACGTTAAACTGTAGGTCGTCGACTAATTAATCTAAAGTGTACAACAAAAAAAAAATGACTGTAGAGCAACCAACCAACCAGACAAACAAATAATATATAGCCTACACTATTTACTGAACTATCAACTTACCATTTATAAAGTAAGGAATGTATGATACTTTTATTTAAAGGTCAATACTTTCTAAAATTGATGCAAGCGATTTCAGCTTGTAAGTAATCTTCTATTTCGAATAAGTCTGCATTTGGTCTGAAACAGTTGGAGAACTGAGAACAAAAGTAAATTAACAAAGTAGATGCCACAGGCGTTCGAATCATGATGAATCAATGTCATCGTTATTTATCATGAGGAGACAGAGATCGGTTTACAATTTCTGTAAAATTATATTTGATGAAAGAAGAAACCTTTGTAGCATGTCATAATAATTGGATTCCCTTTTTTGAAGATAAACTGATCTCAAAATGTAAGGATGCAAGATTAATCGTATGAAAAAATATCAAAATACAGTAGAATCGTACCATTAATATCCGTCCACGAAATACGTCGTTGATAACAAAAATTTCCCTGTCAGTGAAAAATTCGCAATGAATCTATAATAACAGTTATAACTTTTTATTTCTTAAAAAGTTCTTAATGGACATTTTATCTGTGACTTTTTTAATTTATAACCGATGTCAGATAATGGAAGTAAGTGATATGCAATTTTTGAAATTCATTTTAATGCTGTTCTTTATAAATAAAGACTTGCTCTAACAAAAATTATTGGTTCTATTTAAAAATGTTTCTACGACTAAACCATGGTTTGTTTGTAAAAACATTTTCAAAAACTGTAGATTTGTAGAAAGCAATGTTGATTTGTAAAAACTAGATGTTTCTGAAAATATAGTAGTACCTATCAAAGTACAATAGTACCTAGTAGTACTACTATATTTGTAGAAAAAGTATTTTTATAGTAAAAAATATAGTACATCTGAATGTTTTGTAAAACTCTGGTTTCTACAAATCTACATTCTAAAAAAGAAAATCTAAAATCTACAAATCTAAAAAGTTTCGACAAATCTAAAAAGAACCTGACAAAGTTTTAAATTAAAGAAATTTAAAACTTTATCAGGTTCTTTTTTGGAAGATTTAAGAAGGATATAAATAGATTATCTTACACTTTGTGTTCCATGAGTATATATTTCTGATATTAACACATTCAAAACTGATATTAACATATAAAAATTCTGATATTAACATATTAAAATTCTGATATTAACATATTAAAAATTCTGATATTAACATATTCAAATTCTGATATTAACATATTCAAATGCTTTCTCAAGCAACAAGTTATAGACTGATAGTTAAAATATTTCACCGCATTGGATTTTATTTTAAACTTTAATCTACTACTTAAATTATTGTTTATGGTAATAAGTAATCTAATATTATTTATTTTTTCTGAGGTATTTTATTTGAAAGATAATTGATAGGCAACAAAATACCCAACATTTATCGATGCATTCAATTCTTTTAATGAATTTTTATGCAGTCATTCATTATCATCATTTATTTTTAAAAATTTCAATGCACGTTATTTAAATTTATATAATTTTAAATATGTCGTGTATTTTGTTTTAATAATATTAGTTCATTAATGGCATGACGTATGTGCTTTTTAAGTGATACTATGTATTTCAATAAATTATGTAATCGTTATACAATTTAAAATATTAATTAAAATGAATCGCTCTTAAACTCTGCGCGTTATTTAAACATAAATTTTTTTAAAAATCTAACATTACTAATCTAATGATTGTATTACATTAATTAAAATCATCTCTTTTATATATGTTTCTTATTACTTAATACTTAAGGTTTTCAAATTTAAATGACATAAGTACTCAAAATTTCTTGAAAACCTTTTATAGATAATTATTGTATAATATCAAATATCTACATCTATATCTGTAAAATTTTACATTCAAATACATTTTGTACGCTTTAGGCTACACGGAAGAAAGGGTATATCTTTCTATTCATGGGCTTATTCTCACATAACCTCCTAATGATGTGTAGCATTTCAAATCCCTCCTTTTCAAAGCTTTCACTTCACATAAGGCAGATGTTCTGTTCTGTGATCGTTATTAGGAGATGGTACAAGTAAGTATATTGATTTTTACCATTGAAAAAACTTCTTTCTAAGTAGGAAGGCCTTTTACCAAGCAGCTGCTCTTATAGGGTTAATTAATGATTTTTTTCTCTCATCAAATCTCTTTTAAAAGAACATGAAAGAGTTTCCTAATCAAAGGAGTTATAAATGAATAATCCCCTACCCCGAAGAAGATATTGATTGACGCGTTTTGCGCTTTTCCGTGTCTGTCAATTGATCTCATGCTCTTCTTTTGAAATAGCATATATGGCTCTCACAGCTTCATGGGGCCTATCAAATCCCTCCCCATGAAAGACTATAGGGTATAGGTTGAGGAAGAACCACAGATCCCATTACTCTATGAGGACTTTGATAAAACCTAAACAGTTAAAAGAAAGTGCGTAATCCATTTTAAACCCCCTCCAGAAACAAATATTAGGTTTTCGTTCCAAATGCAGTGGTACAATGAGTGTATAGTGTAGCAGCCCCCCAATGTTGTACTTCGGTTAACGCTGAATCTGTTTCCTTCTGCCATCAAAAATCGAATTGCCAGAAACCAATATACTAGCATTAACAAAAATGCTAAGAAAGTAAAACCGTATTAACACATTGTAAATGCAATACGAGAATTCATGTTTAAATTTAATGAAGGCTTAACTTGGAGCAGGCTAGCCTGCGAAAAAGGCAAAGTATTGAATCTTAATGGCACGTTTAAAAACACCAGTCTTCAAAAAGAGGATGCTCAATGGAAATTTGTCAATTTCTATAAGAGACTAGCATCCAGAGTTAACATAGATGATTTTCAACTATATGACATGTAGGGTAGTTAGCACAGAAAGTTCTACCTGAAGACAAGGAGGGTTCGGGTTTGAATCCCAATGGTGGCATCATTTTCAGCTTCAGAATTGAGAAAACTTGTTGGCGATTTAGATAGCTGACAGACTAGTGGGAACTTTCTGAGTTTTCTTCCCTAATTCCAAATTATCCTTTAATGTCCTTCTGGATGGCAATGCTCACCCTTCATAACCCCTCAGTGGGCTGTTCATGCTGTGCATAGATGAATCACAAACTCAGCGATATACATATAAAAAAATTAAATTACCATTTGTTTCTAATTCTAAATCACGAACTTAACTTGAATAACACAAATTATAGTTGGCGTGAATATTTAGTGACTTTAATTGAAACGTTTAAAACAGCAACAATTGGCTGAAATAGATTTTTGTAATTTATAAATTATATAATACACGCTATGACAACTTTTTCTGGTTCTAATTGAATAAAAAATTTCACTTTTATTTGTTTTTCTCAGGGAAAAAAAAGGGCATTAGTGAGATTTAATTACAATGCTTTAATTTCTACTTTTTCCAGCACTTATGCTTTTAAATACCGAACTTAATTTTAATCCATTCAATAATAATTCTACAGATATATAATATTTACTTACATCACTTGAAAATTAGAGGGCAACATATAAGTCAAGTATCTGACATTCTAAATAAAACATTTACATATTTTTTTTAGCTATTTACAGACCAAGAGCATTTGAATAGCTTTCACTGTTTGGTTACCCAACATATCGAAGTTGAAGTGGAATAAAAGTATTTGTGTGCAGTCTGTTTTCCAGGTGAGCGATGATTACTTGTTTAACAAGTCACGTAGACAGATAACAGATAATTAATGAATATAGAAAGCCAACCACATGTAAAAATGTATTATCTTTTTATCTTATGTAATCCCAGCCTATTAAAATTGTTGCGTGTGTTTCTACATATTAATGCTTAGTCAGATTTGATGCTGAGTTAAGCAGGATATTAGGTGTCTTATAATTAATTTAGTTTGCTTGAATTAAAAGTAATCATTTTAAGAAGTTTGCATAAAGTAATTCTGATGTGTTTGCATTTATTTGAGCAGTTTTTAAAAAGAAAGCCAATTTGAGACAAGAGCTAAAATAATTAGCTAAATATCCAGTTACTTATTTAAAATTAGTAAAACTTTTATCTGCTATAATTATTTTTAGAAATTCAGTTCTGTGTGTGTATATATATTTTTACAAAATAATCAGTACTATTTTTAAAAAAATTAAGCTGCAAAAATAACATTTTCTTTCCTTTTTTTTTTTTTCTAAAAAATAACATTTTCTTGCTTTAAAATTTAAAAACGTGCATTAAGTTATTTTACCAGATTATAATCCTTTTCTTAAACATGCTATTTCGTATAGTTCTTTCCCGACTTGTGGTCCAGTGGGTAAAGCATACAAGCATAGCAACGTGCTAGCTTGCAGGATGTCTAAGATTCGAATTCTTGATAGTGTCCTCTGCAGTCGTTACTGTCAGAAACGAGAGGCAGATTCTGAAAATATGTGCAAATTACCTCACATTTGAAAATCAGTCAGTTGTCTGTTGGTAATTTTCCTGCTTTTCTTCAAAAATTCCATACCTCCAACTTTTGAAAAAGTATGCTAGTTCAACATGCAATTTATTTCAAGAAGTTACTATGCAAAAATGAGATCTGATAAAATAGGAATTTCTCTTCAAATTATGCATCGTTAAACTGGTTGCCAATATTTTTATGGTTTTTCATTAACTCAAAGACATTCTGTGTAAGTTATCAATTTTAAATTAATCACAAAAATAGAGAAAAAAATATTTAAAAACATTAAATTGAATGTTCAAAGTTAGAGAGTAATAATAATTTGTTTTAATTAAAAATTATCATTGTTATTAATAACATTAGACTGATAACATTAAATTAAGCACTAAATGTTTATTTCAGAAAGATAAACACCCTTTGTAATCGAATTTAATTCATCAAGTCACAAATTAATACAAATACTGGAAATAGTCTTCAATTTCATAATCTCGTGACTGGCAACTTATTGTCATAGCAATTAAACATTAAAAAATGCCAGTTTTCAAAAATGTTTTTGCTAAAATTAACTTTTTTTAATAAAATAAATTCGGAAACTAATAATGTTTTTATGGACTTATGCTAATGATTTAGAAGTAAAACTGAAAATGTTGTGATGTATTTTTATATTGCCATTAACAAAATATCTGAATGTCTCTCGTGTTTTCCCCAGAGAACAATTTGCTATAGCCCTAAAGCTCTTTTATATCGACTAGTAATCGTTTAACTCCAGTTCATCCATACAGGCTTAAGTAACGTTGCTTAAGAAGACAAAAGTATTTATTATGTCACTAACTTAGGAATTCATGTAAGCCAAGTTACGTTTTCCATATTCTTAAGATAAACTAAAACCTTTAGATATAAAAGGTCATCATAGTAATATAAAGGGTTAAGAAAAGAATGTATTCGATTAAGTTTAATCTTATTACGTCATTATTAGAACTTTTGGAGGTATTGCCAGACAAAGCTGCGAGTGACATCAGACATTTTAGAATAGTTTGCCAAACTATTTTCATCCCTTAGACCATCCTTCAAGAACGAACTTATTGAATAAAAGGCCTTACTAGTGTTAGCTAACATCATCGAGTCGTTCCATATTTATCTTCGCAACTTCACGATCTACCACTGTTGACACAACTCCCCTCCTAACATATATCTTATTTCCCCTTCCAGTGGAAAATCTTTGTTCGTTGGGGATGAAAAATATATGATAGGGGGAACAAAATGGGATTTTTGTCGTATGTCAGATTGGTACTATTTGCTGAAAGCAGGATAATTTTTTTTTTTTACCCTATTTTCCAGAAATGATTGATTCCTAACAAAAGGTGAACGAAATCTGAAAATTTTCCATCTTCAATTGTGTTTTCTATTTGAAATGGAAATAATTTAAAAAAGGGATGAGCTTCATGATATTTTACTTGAGAAATTTTGGGATCGTTAAAATTTTTTTAAATTATTTACGTTACGAGTCCTACTTAGCAGAGTTATGTCATTTAAGTTAATAAAACTATTTTTTATACCTTGAAAACAACTCAGAAGGGGCGATAGCTTCATGCTGCTTAACTTGCTAATTTCGAGATCATACAAGTATTGATACATTTATTTCTGTTTTTATTTAAAGGACTGCGTATTCCCCAGTAAAATTTTTGTCCTCTAAATTTATAAAAACATTTACTTTTTTTCCTGAAAAAAAAAATCAGTAAACAGATACGTTGCTTTATTTGTTAATTTCACGACCATCAAGTATTGATGGTAGCTTCTTATTTCCGTTTCATTTAAAGGGACTGCGTATTCTCCAACAAAGTTTTGTCATTTAAGTTTATAAAAATATTTACATTTTACCCTGAAAACAAATCAGAAAACGGATGCCAGCTTCACTTTGTTTTACTTGCTAATTTTGAAACCATGCAAATATTGATATACTTATTTTCGTTTCATTTAAAGAGCTGCGTATTCCTCAACAAAGTTTTGTTATTTAAGTTTATAAAAATATTTGTTTACCCTGAAAAACAAATCAGAAAAGGGATGGTAGCTTCATGCTGTTTTACGTGTTAATTTTGAGACTATACAAATATTGATATATATTTTCGTTTTCATTTAAAAGGACTGCGTATTTATTTCCCAACAAAGTTTTGTCATTTAAGTTTATAAAAATATTTAATTTTCACCCAGAAAACAAATCAGAAAACATATAAAGCTTTCGTTGCTTTACTTACG
>BPLR01000307.1:0-128494 GCA_021605095.1 Caerostris extrusa | reverse complement strand
GTTATTGCACCATATAGAATAAAAAATTGCTGCATGGAGAAACTTAAACTTCATGACGTGTGTTTTGTAGTGTAAAACTGAAAATTTAGCTTGACCATCTTCAAGTATTTATTAAACAGATAGTTATAATTTAATAGAGCATTTTTTTTATAAAGAAGCATGAATAGTTAATAATTTATCTTTTTTAAAACAGAAAATAATCAGTTTGTGATAATTTCAGTATGAAATTAAACTTCACCTAAACAAACTTTTTCTTCATAACATTTAGTGACGACGTGCGTACATATATGCGCACTAAACGAGCAAGAAACAAGTCTTTCCACTTCTTTGAAAAAAAAAAAAGGTTGATGAACTCGCTGTTACGATGTTTAACTTAAAAAATGCAGAATCGCAAAAATATATGATATGCTAAGATTATTATATATTGCTGAAGTTAATTTTATGCTATATACTTTTAAATTATATGAGCATGTTTTTTATTTTTTTAAAATACAAAATATATTTATCAAATAATATTTTCGGCATTTTTTGCAAACAAGAGAAGGTTAAACTTTTTTTCCAAAACTTGCCCAGCCTGTTTTAATGTCCCAATCTATTTTTTTATATTTTATTTATTACCCAAAAGTAAATGTTTGGCTAATAAATAAATAAATAAATATAAAAATTAGTAAAAACTGAACTAATTTTAAATGTAATTAATGAGCCTCAACTGTTTTACCTATCAAAAATAGTATCTATTCGTGGATGCTTTTGTTTCAATTAATCTATATATTTAAGGTGTTTTGTCAAAAACATACTAAATGCGCTAGAGAGTAAATGTGGTTGTTGCTAGAAAAATGCATAAGCCAATTAAAAATCGATTTATATTATTTTTTTAACACTTGTAAGAAATGGATATTTAGAAATTAAAAAAAATTTAATTAATTACTGTTGATGATTCGTTAATTAATATTGTATTGTTCATAATCATTTAATCCTTTTAGTCTTTTATTACATTATGTAATTTATTTTACGTAAACAATGAAACATACGGGATGATTCAGATTCATGTTTCAGAAGTGTTTAAACACAGCAAGCAAAATTCATAAAGGAACATTAGGTCACATGCACAATTCACGCATGTTATACGCTTATACAAACAGGGGGAGACAAGTCACGCATAAGGATAATTTATTAGTAAAATAGATGTTTACATGACATGATTCTAGAAAAACTGTTTAAGCACATGAGATTATCTGGACCTCTTCCTTGGCCACCCAGATCACTAGACATGCTCCTAATTTTTTGTTCTTTGGGGCTTTTTTGGCCTTTTTTTTAGGCATTCTTACATACCTTCTCTGATTGGTGTGCACAGCATACATATGAAAATCCCCATGTCCAATATTGCGCAATGTCACTGCAGCATCAACGTCTGGGCTGAATTTTCTTGATGACAACGTAATCTGTTCTTTTTTTTTTTCATGGATACTAAATGAAGAGAGACTTGTAGCAGGTACGTGACACATGCCATGGGAGAATTTGCAAAGGATGCATTCCTTGATATACAATAATGCTTGTGGTTTCGACAAGGCGGAGTCTTTCCTTTGCATCGTCTGCAATCATAGGGACGCAACATCTCAGGGGCCATGTACTTGTAATTAGGCCTTAGTCATGGACCTGTCCCCCAATTGGTTTTTTTTATTTGGGGATATTTTTAAACACTTAATCAGACCTGTCCCCCAATTGATTTTTATTTGGGGATATTTTTAAACACTTAATATTTGAATCCCTGTAGACACACGTAGGCTTGATGGCACTAATCGTAACTATGTTTGCCGGAAAATTTAGCCGAGTGCCGCGGTGTAGAGTATAGAAGAAGCAAACATTACTACACTTTAATAAACTTAAGAAAGTAAATTTTATTATACATAAAGGAAGAAAAATTAAAAACTTTAAAAAAACCATACTTCTGGTTTTAACTTAATCATGATCAAAAAACATGTTACCTGCAGCCAGCCGACCATTGAGCTAAGACTACTTCATTTACATATCAATTTATACATCCGTGTTCGACGTCACGACCAATTACATGCCTTCAGCATATGACGTCAGATCCGAATGCAAAATGAAAGAGAAGTATTTGCATGATTCCCAATACTTTGGCCAACAATGTTCTCTATACACTAGGTCTCGCAAGTTTTTCGATAGATACTTTGTCATTGTGGGGTTTATACTACATATGCATTCCAACATTTGATTTAATAATTTTTTTAGTGTGTGTGACCCATGTGCTCATCTAAAAAGGTTGAAATTTTATTTAAATTTATTTGTTTATTGCATATATATTTTTTTTCTTTCTACACATCTCTACAGCAGAGCAAAATAATAAAAACAAATTTTCTAGCTCTTCACAATTTTTTTCTACACAACTCACAGCAGAACAAAATAATAAAAAAATAATTTAAAATAATTAATTTAATTTTAGGTTTTTCACACCCTTTTTTAAAACATATGTGGTGATAGCTGAAACAATATTTCTTTTTATTCGATTTATAAAATGCTTATTTTTAAGAGGGCAGTATTTTTGTGGTGTTTAAAAAGCACATAAATTATCTTAAGCTGATAAAGCTTTTTATTTCATCACAATTGGCACATAATTTTTTTAACTGATCGTATGATATGAAAATTCTATTCATTTTGATTAATAATTAATATATTTTTAAAAATATGAATGCAACAAGGAGTTTAAATATATAACAAAATATATGAAAGGCAATAATATCGAATCATCAGAAAATTATGCTTATTAATTGTTTTAAAATTTATAAACCCAATAACAAACATAAATACAGAAAAAAAGAAAATTTATAATACACTTGGGAAAGTTCTTATAATAAATTCTTATTTTGCATTAAATTATACACATCGCACTATTGCTAATCAATATTCGAAATAAATGCATTGTTATAAAATGCATATTGTTGTAAAATATAAAAATCAATGTATCACTCACATGATTATATTTCGTCAGAATCTATATGAAATAGTACCTAATTTGCATATAATTTGTCCAAAATGCGAGTTTCGTTTTGGTTTCCATTTCTTTTAGAGTTGATAATGGGTTCTTTACTACTGAAATGAACTCTTGTGCCATTTACTCGGAATTGAATACTTAATTCAAGTACCTTTATATGCAGACATTAGTAATGTATATATTCATATTCATTCGGTTTCGTAATTTATCTTTATGCCTAATATGAACTTTAAAATATTATAAAAATGTTTTTTTTTTTTTAGATTAAAAATATGAAATGTTAAATTTATAGCTTAAGGGATTTACGTAATAGCAAAGATTTTCAAAATTATCTTTTAACAATCTTTTATATAAATAAGAACATTTATATAAATGCCTCAGTGAAGAAGATTTGAAGGCGCTAAAACATCCGTTGCAAACACTGATTTCAAAAACGAGGAGGCCCGACAACGAACTGGACATCGACAGGAAACATTGTTTACTCAGTGAAACAATATTGAACCATAACTCAGTGACAGCAAATTTGAAACCACTAGAAACATTCGTTGCAATCACTGATTTCATAATCAAATAAATCTGACAGCGAATTGGACAACCTACGTATGAGCTTCTCGGATCGATGGAAAACATTGTTTCAGCTTATATAAGTTGAAACAATATTGAATAGTAACTCAGTGACCGCAGATTTGAACCCGCCAGAAACATCCGTTGCAATCAATGATTTCATAATCGAGAAATCTGACAGTGAATTGAAAATATCGACGGAAAACATTGTTTCAGCTATATAAGTTGAAGCAATATTGAATCATAACTCAGTGAAGCAGATTTGAACCCAAAGAAACATCCGTTGCAATCAGTGATTTCATAATCGAGATCAAACAGCGAATTGGACAACCTACGTGTTGTAACTTGTAATTATCCCATTGTGTGTGGGCAGGTTTCCTTTTTTTTTGGATGAATCCAGGAAGGGTAGATGACGCTACCTCCCGTTCCCAAAGGTCCAAAGTATGGGTGGTGAATGCCAAAGGTGAGGTCCAAAGTAAAAAACGGTCAGTTTGGTGGGGTGATAGAAGACTTTTTGGGCAGAAAGGAAGACCCCGTGGAGAAGGAGATGAGAGCTATCTGCGACAGTGCGTGAGCCTGTAGACATATTTTTTGCTGCGAGAATGGCTACATGGAGAATGTAAGTCCAACAAATGTTAGCTGCGAGCACCTTTTGTTTAAAGGTTTTGAGGCTACTGGTAAATCACTGCCTACACACACATGGGAATATTTCGTTTGAGGTATGCAATATTATGATTATTTCTCATAAACATTTTTTATTTATTCTGTTTTAAGTGCCAATGTAAAAATCCTAAATTTAATTGTAATTGTATATATTAGTATTCATTAAAAGTAAAAGTAAATAAGTTGTTTGTTTTCGTATTAATTTTAATTGTTTTTTATTAATGTTAAATCATTTGGCCGTCCTGCGAGTATACAGACTAACGGCATCATTTCTATGTCGGTTCTAACACTACGTGTATGAGCTTCTCGCATCGACGGAAAACATTGTTTCAGCTATATAAGTTGAACCAATATTGAATCGTAACTTAGTGACAGCAGATTTGAACCCGCCAGAAACATCCGTTGCAATTAGTAATTTCATAATCGAGATCTTACGGCGAATTGGACAACCTACGTATGAGCTTCTCGCATCGATGGAAAACATTGTTTCAGCTATATAAGTTGAACCAATATTGAATCGTAACTCAGTGACAGCAGATTTGAACCCGCCAGAAACATCCGTTGCAATTAGTGATTTCATAATCGAGATCTGACGGCGAATTGGACAACCTACGTGTATGAGCTTCTCGCATCGACGGAAAACATTGTTTCAGCTATATAAGTTGAACCAATATTGAATCGTAACTCAGTGACAGCAGATTTGAACCCGCCAGAAACAGTTGCAATCAGTGATTTCATAATCGAGATCTGACGGCGAATTGGACAACCTACGTGTATGAGCTTCTCGCATCGATGGAAAACATTGTTTCAGCTATATAAGTTGAAACAATATTGAATCGTAACTCAGTGACAGCAGATTTATACCCGCCAGAAACATCGGTTGCAATCAGTGATTTACAATCGAGATCTGACGGCGAATTGGACAACCTACGTGTATGAGCTTCTTGCATCGATGGAAAACATTGTTTAAGCTATATATTTGAACCAATATTGAATCGTAACTCAGTGACAGCAGATTTGAACCCGCCAGAAACAGTTGCAATCAGTGATTTCATAACTCGAGATCTGACGGCGAATTGGACAACCTACGTGTATGAGCTCCTCGCATCGACGGAAAACATTGTTTCAGATATATAAGTTGAAACAATATTGAATCGTAACTCAGTGACAGCAGATTTGAACCCGCCAGAAACATCCGTTGCAATCACTGATTTCATAATCAAGTAAATCTGACAGCGAATTGGACAACCTACGTGTATGAGCTACTCGCATCGATGGAAAACATTGTTTCAGCTATATAAGATGAAACAATATTGAATCGTACTCAGTGACAGCAGATTTGAACCCGCCAGAAACATCCGTTGCAATCACTGATTTCATAATCAAGTAAATCTGACAGCGAATTGGACAAACTACGTGTATAAGCTTCTGGCCAGGTGACATGGTGGAAGTTTCTCCTATAAATTACCCAAATGCGGTGTAGTTAATCCTAAAAATACTAGCGACAGGCTAAGGCTACCTTCATCACCGTTGGTGATACGTATTCATGAGCTGAACTAAGTTCTGAACTGAAAGAAGCTCGCCAATGTCCAACAAAAGAGTGCTTTTTACATATTAGATGTTTAAAAATAAATCAAAATGAAGAAAAAACATGGATGTAAAAATCACACGCGACGAAAATTAAACCGTCTTGTGTGTCCGTGGTGAAAAAGGGAAAATTACAAGCATGCATCAACATGTCTTAGAGATGTTAATAAAAAAGAGAGATAAAATTAATTACAGAAATTTACATAATAGTAAGAAGTAATTAATCATTATCTTAGTTACTCAAAAAAAGAAATAATGGGATAGTACTTTGAATAATAATAGTATGAATTAAAGATACGGTATTAATATAAACGGTTGTATACGGTTATGTTCAGATTAATTATGGACAGTTGTTTTGAAAATTCCTTATGAAGCAAATTAAATCAACACAAACAATTGATAAATAGAACATGTTGAAAGGATATTTATTCCGATGAAACTAACAATTCCTGCTCTATCAACGCAGACAGGAAGTGGCGACTTGCGTACATAGATATGCGCAAAATTATTCCTCCCATTTCCGTTACATAAAAGATTAGGGAATTTCCACTCTAAATACTCATATAAGAAATGTAATTTTAATATTTTTTAAATTTGAATTAATTAAAATAAAATTTCTGAAATTAAAAATTAAAAAAAAGTAATTACATTTTTTATTAATATATTTATGTCATACTTTATAAAATATTTTTTTTTAAAAAATTATTATAAAACTATTAATAAATTATTAAAATTATTTAAAAATTAATAAAATTTTTAAACTAATTAAAATAAGTTGTTTAAATATGTTTTAGATGTTATAAAATAATTTTTTTTTTTTTAAATTAAAATTAAAAAAAAAATTTTTTTTTTCAAAAGATTAAGGTAAAAAATTTTTTTATCATAATTGTATGGTGAAATTGTTTTTATTTACGGACCTAATATTTAAAGTGGATTAAAATAGTAAAATTACCTTAGAAAATTTTAACTTAAGCAACAATTCCGCCGGTACTAATTTTGCTGATGGAGACGTTAACACCCCAAAAAGTTATATCGGTCCTCCTAAAGATGTCATATATTGAAAACATCTTTGTCTTTACATGAGAAAAGATAAGATTTGTTTATAGAAGAAAGGTATAAAATAAAAAATGAAAATAGATATTTAAAATTCAATTTTTTTATTTAAAATGTAGAAATATAAATATGAAATTATCATTTAAGTTTAACATATTAAATGTTTTTTCTCCTACGTAAGGGCGAAAGCCACATTGGCCATGAACCTTCTGGCAGACCAATAGAAACCAGCCTTATTATTAAAGTTGTCTGGAGAACAGCTCATAAAAGAGCTTGGAAAATAAGCTTGGAGCTTGGCTCATAAAAGAGCTCATGGTAGCTTGTCAAACGTAAAATCCATAAAAGTGCCTGAAAAACACATGGCAGACAGGAATATTGGCCAGGCCGATACAGTAAGAAGTCATGTCCAGTCAAAAGTCTAAAATATGCAGTAAAACCGAGCGAGGAAGGTCCATGGGGAGGGGGAGAGCAATAATTAACTCCAGACTTTACCCGTCACAACTTCACATGGTCATTTCGGAGGGGCATTTGCAACTTATTTTTTTTATTGCACCACCGATTTGCAAGTAGGACATAGTAAAATGTGGTTGTTGCAAATTGCATCCATTTTTGCAAGGATATCATATTAAATGTTGGGTCCTCCTTTTTTAAAACACATGCATGCACACATACTCATCATTATTATACCATGTTAGTTGCATCATCGACTTTAGATTGGAATAAACGACGTATTTTTCTTGTTCGAGAATTATCCCTAAATTCTACCTGATGATATAACTAAATAAGGTCAATATAATTCAATGAAATGCAATTAAATTTCATTATAACAAGCATTATTCAGACTGAAACTCCAGATATAATTATTTTAAAGTGCATTAAAGTACATTGAAATCCTTATTATTGGTTTCAGAGGAACAACTTCATAATTTGTTGACACGCTAATAAGCATTAATATGATATAAAACTTTACTCGCGAATTTCTGACTAATGAATCTCCAATAGCTAAGAGTAATTGGATAAAAGTAATTGACTTATTTACAGATTTTCCATGTCGTAATGAAGTTTAATTGGACTTAATGGAATCAATTGTAAAATTGGAAGTATATATATTAATTTTATCATCTAGAGGAGTTGAAAGCATAGCTAAAATTATATTGGATTAAATATATAATTAGAAAACTTTACATGTACTGATAAAAAAATCTTATAAAATAATTCTGATATCCAATAAAGGATTATGTGCATAATCAAACTATTATTTAGATATCCGAATATATTATTACTTTATAGGATATCAAAATCATCTTATAGAAAACCATAATTAGACATTTATCATATAAAAAAAACCGTTATCAATACATGTAAATAATAACAAAATTACAATATACGCATTAATTACAATATACATGTATTGATAAAAAAATTATGATTTTTTATAAAATAATTCTGGTATTCAATAAAGTAATAATATATTCGGATATCGAATAATAATTTGATTATATACATAATCCTTTATTGGATATCAGAATTATTATTTTATAAAAATCCTAATTTTTTAATGCATGTAAATAATTATAAAATTGCAATATACATATTAATTATAATATATATGTATTGATAAAAATTTATGATTTTTTATAAAATAATTCTGATAACAAATAATTATGAGCATAAACAAATAAAATAAAATAAAGGATTATGTGGATAATCAAATTAAAAGAAATACTCTTCAAAATAAAATTACTGGATATTTAATAAAAACAGGTACAGCTAGCAGGATCTCAACTCAATTTACAGTCATTGCTTTAAAAAAGAGGAGACTCGATGACGATTCTGCTAGTTTATGTAAACGCTCGCATCGATACAACAAAACAATTTTAGTAAAACTCACAATTGCAGTTGTATATAAAAATTTATACATGAAATAAGCTGCTTATACAAAATATAGTACTGGTTAATCAAATAAATAACTAGATCGTATATACCATATATTATAGATTTCATTTTTATGAATAATTGAATTTCTTATATTATATATAATGTATGACGTCCAAAATATTATATTATAAATAATGTACGTCGTATAAAGTTTATGTTGACTCTATATGAATTCAGGGGAAGTATAAATTTCACAATAACGTAATCTGCGAACACTTTGTAAGTTTCTCACTTCATAGTCCATAAATTTAAAAAAAAACTTGCTTTTTAGAAATGAAATTCAAAAGTCCCATATGGTTTAAAACATATAAACTCAAAACTTCCAGTAAAAAATGTTGGACGATATAACGCCACTATACGAATATTTTCGGAAATTTTTAAAGAAATAAAATGCTCTAAATTTATATTTTTTAAAAGAAGTATTGAATAATTTAAATGCACCAATTCATCGATGAATTTCTTTACGTAACACTACTACAGGCATATCCGATTCAAAAGTAAATATTTCAAAACTAATGTGGATATGAAATGAGTCTTGAATAGAAATTTTTTTCCGAAAAGTAAACTGATATATCTCAGAAATTCCTACGTTTAAAAGTAAAATAAATTCTCAAGTCGTTTTTAGTACACAAAAAATTTCAATGGAAATAGACTGTAAATCTATTCTAAATGTTGCCTTTCTATTGAAAAAGAATTTTTAAAAGAAAAATTTTCATACAGAGTATTATTATTAGTCATTCAATTTTTATAATGGTTATACATTAGACAATGTATAACCATGTAGTTTATAAAATTTTCAGATAAAGACAAATGACCTTACCTAGAATAATATATAATATCATTCATTATTTTTAAAGACACATACTATTAATCAGGAAATCTGGAATAAATGTTTAATCAAAATTACTAAAAGAAAACGAGTTTTTCGAACTTCTAACATTCGATTCATATTCGATATGTGAAAATGCAGCATAAGCTCTCGTTCTATGTCGAAGACTTGCATAAAAAAAATCTGTTAGTTGGAAAGTCCTTTCTTTTGGTTCAAATAGAATGAGAAAGGAGAGCAAACCCCTTGGAAGGGTGTTTATTCCAAACTGTAATGGCATAATCTAAGCGCAATATGCCAGACTTCCATTTCGGTCGTCCTAGGTAATACTGTACTTGCTACATAATTGTCAATTTTGTGGTAAAGCTCCTCCTTTATAATGCTTTTACCATTTGAAAATAAAATAAAACATTAAAAAAATATTGTAAATCATTACATAAAAGAAAGATTTTAAAATAGAGAATTCGCACAAAAACATTTTATTTTGAGGTTTTTTTTTTAAACAGGAAATTAATAAATTGATTAGATAAATTAAATCGGTCTAACATATTAAAAAAAAAAAGTTAGATTTTTAAACCCCCTTTTTCTCGTACCACATTCGTACCACATTTTTTCTCGTACCACAATAAATTTGTTTCTGTTAGGTAGCAATTTTTTAGGCCAGCTACAAATTAAACGATAAAATTAAACTACAATAATTAAATGATTCAAATGTAGGTCATTTACAGGCAATGTATTTTTAAATTTCCAAATTGTTACATATCTTAAAAATAGCTGTCTAACATCAAAATATACTATTGTGAAGTCATTTAAAATCACATTCACTTCTGATGAAAGTTTACAGTAATTACACAAATTGAAAGGTGTGGCTTTCAAGATATGATTGGTGATGGGCGGGGTTAGTGACAACCAATTATCTATCAATTGTTTGGTTAAATCCTATTACTTTTTATTGTATCATCATTACTATATTATTTTTATGTACCCATAATCATCCACTACCATACACTAGGTTGTGAGACGCATAACTATTAATAAATTAATAAATTAAAAAAAAAACTTAAATATAAATTTTTATTATTTTACCTAACAGCAAAACATAATAAATTAATATAAAATTTCTAATAATAAATTAATAAATTTTAAAAACAAAAAATTTTTAAATAAAAATAATATAAAAATTTCAATATTTATTGTTTTACCTTAACACCAAAGTATATTAACGTAAAAGTCATATAAAACCACATGAATTTATGATGAAAATAATGATAATATAAAAAATTATTATTAACAATAAAAATTAAAAATTTTAATATAGTAATAATAAAAGAATATAGTGCCTAATAGTAAAATATAATAAATTACATAAAATTTAATAATAAATTACTGTAAAGTCATTGACAACCACGTATATTTTTATGATGAAATTAATAATAATATAAAATTATTATTAATGATACAAAAATTATAAATTTATTATTTTACTTAACATCAAATTATAATAAATTAATATAAAATTTAATAATAAATTAATGTAAAAATGTAATTATAAATTAATATAAGATGTAATTATAAATTAATGTAAAATGTAATGATAAATTATTAAATTTTAATAAAAATTAATAAATTACTAATTTTTTTATAAAAACTAATAAAATAAAAATTAAAAAATTAATATTTTACTAATTAATATTTTTTTATTTTATTTAAAATTAATTTCTTATATAAAACTTATTTTTATATAAAAATATTTTTTAAGCTTATTTTTGTATATAAAAATTAATTATATAAAATCAAAAAAAATTTATTAATTATTTTGAAATTCATTATTTATCCGGATTTTAATGTAAAAATTAATAATTTGAATTATTTTTGAAATAAAAAATTTATTAATTAAAAATAAAACTCACACAAACAATTCACACAAAAATCAGCACATATATCTAACAAAAACTTGACATTACACACTTCTGATACAATACATTTCCACCACAATCAATATGCATTACGCTATACCGAAGTAAAAACCAGTAATCAAATCATAATAAAACACATTTGATTGGGATGTAGTAAACATGTGTTTATTGTTTCCTATTGTTCAGTTAAATCCTATTTCTTCGTAATTTTATGTTTTACCATCATATAATATTTTTATATGTATCCCCAATATCATCCTCTGTCATACACCAAGTTACGAACCGCATAGCTAAATCTTTAATATGAATTCAATAAATTTAAAAAGTAATGTAAAATTTAAAATGTATTACTTTACTTAACAGTAAACATAATAAATTAATATAAAACTTAATAATAAATTAATAAAAATTAAAAACAAAAAATGTTTAAATAAAAATAATGTAAAATTAAAACACTTACTGTTTTACCTAACTTATAATAACCTAAAATATATTATTGTAAAGTCATATTCAACCACATAAGCTTACGTTGAAAAGTAATAATAATATAAAATTATTATTAATAATATAAAATTTTAAAATTAGTATTTTACTTAACAGCAAAATATAATAAATTAATATAAAACGTAATAATGAATTAATAAATTTTAATAAAAATCTAAAAATTAATATTTTTTATAAAATTAATAAATTAAAAAAAATTTTAAATAAAATAAAATTTAAAAATTTATTAATTATTTTGCAGCTAATTAATCATCCAGATTTCAATCTAGAAGAAAATTAATAATTCAAAATTATTTTTTGAAACATAAACATAAAAATTTATTAATTAAAAACTAAATTTTAAATAAATTTTTAAAATTTTATATTTCAGCTCATACAAAATCCGTACATATATCGAACAAAAACATGGCATTATACACTTTTTGACATTTCCACCACAATCAATGTGCATCACGAAATACTATAGAAGTAAAAAACCAGTAATCAAATCATAATAAAACACATTTGATTGGGATGTAGTAAACATGTGTTTATTGTCTCCCCCTATATTTTTGCCTCAACAAAACTTTCGATCATTAGATAGCTGGGAGGGGAAAAAATGGACCAGTGGGTATTAGAGCGTGAATAAAATATTAGGGCGCCGAGTAACCATGAACAAACTATTACTATTGAGGGAAAATCAATAAGAATTTTGACCCTTTTCCGAATTGCTTCGGTGAGGGTCACCAGTTTATGACATCGACATAATGGATATCGTTTCAGTCTTTAGACGGCTGGGGGTGCCAAAGAATGGGAATTATGGTTTAGGCATGAGTACTGATGGTTCTGTGTTGTTCTGTGGCATGTATAAATCATTATTTTGAGTTTTAAGTTTAGCATATTTTTCTTTTTATTATTTTTTCTTATAGATGAGAGTATTTATCATTGTGCATTAGAAATATGGAAGATTTTATAGAAGATCCAACATTAAAAAGTAGGAAAGACTTGATAATAATTGTGCAGTAACAGACGGGCATTTGTAACATCACATATGTTTAAAAATAACAAATCAAGTACAAATAGAACTGCATTCTTCTATGCCATGTATAAATCGTTAGTTTTATTTTAAATTTAGTATGTTTTATCTTTTTTACCATTTCTTTTTTTATTGATGTGTGCACTTATCATTGTTCATTCGAAATATGGCAGATTTTGTAGCAGATCCAACTAAAGACTTGATGGTACTTGAGCACTAACACACAGCAATCGGTGGCATCACATATGTTTAAAAACAACAAATCGCATCAAATCAATATGATCAATATGCATCATATTGATTATATCATCATATCATATTGATTATATCATCATATCATATTGATTATATCATCATATCATATTGATTATATCATCATATCATATTGATTATATCATCATATCATATTGATCATATTATCATGATCAATATGCATCAAATCAATATGCATGAGTACTAATGGTTCTATTTTGTTCTATGCCATGTGCAAAAATTTCATTTTAAGTTCAGCATAATTTATCTTTTCTTTCTTATTAATATGCGTACTTATCATTGCTAATTAAAAATATGGCAGATTTTATAGCAGATCCAACATTAAAAATAATGAAAAACTTGATGTTACTTGAGCAATAGCACACAGCCATCGACGGTATCATATACGTTTAAGAACGACAAATCGCATCAAATCAATATGCATGAGTACTAATGGTATTGTGTTGTTGCCATGTATCATGTATCTTGTTATTTTTATTTTTTAGCATGTTTTATCTTTTTACTGTTTTTTGTCTCATTGGTGTGCGTACTTATCATCGTTCATCAGAAATATGGCGAATTTTATAGCAGATCCAACATTAAAAGACAGGAAGACTTGATGATACTTGCGAAATGGCACACAGTTATCTGTACTATCACATATGCTTAAGAATAACAAATCGCACTAAATCAATATAAATCGGAAATAAAAAAAAATCGCACCAAATGAATACTAATCGTTCTATGTTATTCTGAGGCATATACAAATTATTAGGTTTATTTTAAGTTTAGCATATTTTGTTTTTTTACCATCTTTTCATTTTTTTTTCCTATTGATGTGAGTATTTATCATGGTTCAATAAAAATATGACACACCCATTGGAGGTTTGATTTGATTTGTCTCATTTTGTGCACATTTTGGGCTAATTAGACCGGGGCCTACTGTTTAACGTGGATTCCTAACCACTCACTAACATTCATGTCACCTCCAGAATTAGAACCTGAAGCATGTGGTACTAAAGGCCAGAGCGCTAGTTAATCGGCCATCAGGCCGTTCCCATTGGAGGTATCACATACGTTTAAGAATGGCAAATCACACCAAATCACTATACATAAGTACTAATGGTTCAATGCTGTTGCTGTTGTCATGTATCATGTTAGTTTTATTTTAAGTTTAGTATATTTTATTTTTTTTTACCATTTATTTTTCCTATTGGTGCGTCCTTATCATAGTTCATTATATATATGGCAGATTTTATAGAAGATCCACTATTAAAAAGAATGAAAGATTTGATGATACTTGCCCAGTAGCACACAGCCATTTGTAATATCGCATGTGTTTCATGGCAAATGAAATCTGTTTAATGACAAATGAAGTGAGAACGGCACATCGCACCAAAATATGTATGAGTAAAATGGTTCGAGAAATAATTATATGAAATATATATTAGCAAATAAAAAAAAAAAATAACAAATATTGAATAAGGAAGATGTTTCAGACAAAATTAATAAATAAATTTTTTTAAAAAGTTATCAAATTATCTCCAAACTAAACGACAGCGAGAATTCTTGGCGATCAGTCTCTCGATTTGGGGCTTATTTTGTAAATTATGGAGCAGGTGATAGTTAAAGTAGATTCCCAACGCATACTAAATTCTCAAGATGAAGAACGCCGTCCAATCGGAAATCTACTTTCCCATCGGACACTAAATTCTTAAGACGTCAAACTCCAGTCAGTCGGAAGTATGCTTTCCTACCCCATTTCCCAAACTTGAATTTCTTTAAATGTTTCGACATCAGGCATCAGCAGAAATCTGGAAAGTTGACGAAAGTCTTCTTTTCAAAGGTAAATTTTATCCTGATATAATAAGAAACACGGATTTGTTTTCCTGTATGTGAAAATTTACTTTAGCCAGCCAAAAAAAAACCGGTTCTTTTCGCTCTTCTATGCAAATTAAAGTTATCGGTAGAAATCGAAAATCTAGTAAATAATCAATTTTTATTTTATTATTGATTTAAACCAGGTGTGATCAACAAAAATGATGTAGCGGGCCCCTTTGGAAATACATCGCAACTCCGCGGGCCGCATATAAAATTATATATCCTCATATTACATTTAGACCCACTACAGACATTTTTGGAGTGAAAAATTCACACATAAAGAGTTATAATTTTTGTGTTCAGTATTATTCTTACATGTAAACATAGACAATATAATAATGATACTAAACGCACAACTATAAAGAAATATGTAACACTGAAAATGAAATATAAAAATTATATAAATATTAACGAAATAAAAGAAAATGAAATCATTAAACAATATTTATTTTACTAGTGCGATATTTGTTTCTCCGCTCTTTCACTTAGCTTTTGCAAATCGATTTCAATTTGAGTATTTACTAAGCATAATTGGTGTTGCAGGTTAGCGTCCGTTATGTTTGAACGTGTTTTGTGTTTGGTCGGAAAAAACGATTAGCATGTGTAAGTGAACCAAAAACACTAACAATTTTTGTGCCAGATTTCACAAATTGGAAAATTTCTCTGTCATGTATATATATATATATATATATATATATATATATATATATATATATATATATAAGAGCCAAAACATTATGACCAGCTGTCAATAACGAGTTTGCACACCTTTGGCGAGCAACACACATTTCCCGTCTTGGCATGGATGCCACAATTCCTTGGTAGATGGCCGGAGACAGATTGTACCAGACGTTTAAGCAACGATCACGCAAATCCGAGATATTGCGAATTGGTGGTCTTTGAACTCTGAGCTGCCGTCCCAGGACATCCCAAATGTGTTTTATCGAATTGCGATCCGGTGAGTTAGGCGGCAAGGACATTAACTGGAATTCAGCATCATGTTCCTGGAACCACTCCAACACAATTTTAGCCTTGTGACAAGGGGCGCTGTCCTGTTGGAACATTCCATTTCCAGCTGGAAAAATAGAGGCCATGTAAGGGTGCAACTGCTCCGCAATGATGTTCAGATACCCTGTAGCCTTCAGGGTCTGCTCTACCACAACCACTGGTCCCAGAGACGCCCAAGAACCCCCAAAGCATGATACCGCCACCACCGGCCTGTGTATGACCTACTGTACATTGAGGGAGCAACTGTTCACCTGGAAGACGGCGTATCCTGACACTGCCATCTGCGTGATGAATGACAAACCGTGATTCATCTGACCAGGCAACTCTTTCCCACTGATCCCCATATCCAACAGTGTCCGCTGAACAGTGCGCTCCGATACTATTCTACTTGGCCCTGCATTGTATTGGGATGTCAGCTGAGCCACTGCCTGGCTCCGGTTTTGCTTCACCATGCGAGACAGTCTCCGACGACCTTTTTCTTTGATAGAGTGTGGACGTCCAACACCATGTTGTCTACTGCTGGTTTCACCGTCATTCATCCACTTTGCATAAGTACTAACAACTGTAGATCGCGAACAACTCACGAGTCGTGCAGTTTCGGAAATACTTGTTCCGAGCCTTCCAGCCCTTACAATATGCCCTCTATCAAAGTCGCTTAAATCCGCAGCCTTTCCCATCACACACAGAAGTAAGTGAAAGAATGATCCTTCAGACTCTCCACAGCAGTTAAATACCACTTCCACCTGATCACGTGCCCTCCATGTCATCCAGGCGAGTTCATTGCAAAATGTAGGGGTGGTCATAATGCTTTGGCTCTTGAGTGTGTGTGTATATATATATATATATGTATATATATATCATCATAATATCTGTCAAATATTATGTCTTATAATATCAATATCTGTCATATATTTGCGAGAATATTATTTTAAAATCAAAGTTAATTTTTCTCATAATTTCGACAGTCAATTTTTGAATATATAGATGCACAAATAACGTATTTTTTAATACATTGTTTTTCCCTATTTCATTAATAAATTTATTTTGTTAAAGTGTGATAAATCTCACTGGCCAGAAAAATGCGAATCGAAGAAGGCGGGCCGCGTGTAGGCCGCCGTTTGGTTGGTTGCTATCTTTCAAGCGATATATCACATTATTTAATCAAAGACGCGGAAGTTCAAAATTTATGCTAATTCATGCAACGCAAAGAACAACCAATATCACATTGAGAGATGTAAGTTAAAAAATGAAAGTTTGTAAATTTTAACTTGCACTTACTAAAAGAGAACTTTATGGCTAAGGAAGTAACAACATACTTCTATTTTATGGAAACAATTAAAAAAAAAAAATTCAACCCTGAACTATTAAAATGTAGCTTCACTGAAAAAGAATCCAGTAAATATTTATTTTTTTTTATTCCTGTACTTGAAACTAGTTTTTACCACCAATACGGATGATGCAATTTCTTTTTCTTTCACGTAAAAAAACAAACCAGACAGAGAAATAAAATTGCCAAAACAATTCTGTAAGACACTCATAATGATGGGGATGTAGAAAATCCTTCATATAAATCAGGTTTTTACAAAAATGCCATTTACATATTTGTATAGAAAAACCTGTAATCTTTAAAACTGTTTATCTGGGAACATGCTTTTCTAAGGTTCATGTAAGTTCTTTTCTTTATTCTTATTTTATTTTTATCTTTTTTTTTTTTTTTTTCTTATTTACTGTCATACTCTTCAAATTAATATTTTTTTATCATACACTCATTATATAAATCATCATTTCTTACTTTCTTTTTGTCACCAATTCTTTGAAATTTGTTATGTTTGATTCAGAAAATAAATGCAAAGAAGTGTACATATTTTTTTGCACTTTAAATAAAAGATAAATATTTCTGTTTTTCACACTATAAAAATTCTGAAACAACCAGACTAAATATATATTTAATGTATAGAGAGCGAAAACTGTCAGAATACCACAAAAACTGTAGACAGAAAAATAAAATTGCTAAACCTAATATCAAAGCCATTTTAATGGGGGTGAAAATAAATAATTTTTTGTATACATTTGGATTTTAATAAAATGTACCTAGCATGTCTTTAAATAAATGCTTTTAATGTTTAAATTTGTTTTACCACGAACATACATTTTAACGGTTCTCTTCAAATAAAATTTTCATATTATATATACACTCATGTCTAAAATTATCTTTACATGCATAAATTTACGAATTTCACAGAGACTGCGACCTATAATTTTATGAATTTGTCTGGAATGATACATAACATTATGGCACAAAAATACAAAGGAAAAAATTTATTAAGCTATACTTGTATTACACTCATATCCATAAATTAAGGATATCATGAAGTTCAGGCAAAGGATGAGACAGAAGCAAAACAAATTTGACTTTGTAAAGTCTATTTATTAAACAAACGGTAAAGAGCAAAAAAGATGCTATATGTTTGACATAATTAATAAAAATTGCGATTTTTACTCCTGGAGAAAATTTCAAAAAAGAACCTATTTACAAAAACAGCATAACATGGTTAGTAGGATGGTTAATATGGAGTATGTCTCTCGGACGATGCAATACAGGCCTTACAACGCCTACGCATGCTGAGTATCAAATTATCAATCTGATCTTGGGGAATATTACACCACTCATCAAGCAATGAACTCCAAAGTTCCGGTTGACAGGTGGGAGGGGGTTGACGGGCTGCGATTCGTCGGCCAAGCATATCCCACACATGCTCTATTGGATTCAAGTCCGGTGAGTATACTGGCCAATCCATGCGCGTGATATCCTCCAATTGAAGGCATTCGTCTACAATGTTTGTACGGTGAGGACGGACGTTGTCATCCATAAACAGAAATTCAGCACCCGTGGCGCCCCGAAACAAACGTACATGTTGTTCCAGAATGACATCCCGATAGATGTGGCCTGGTATCGTTACACTCTGAACATGCAGGTCATTTCTGGAACCAAGAATAATTCCTCCCCAAACGAGCCATCCTGCATCACCGTAACGGTGTCGTTCAATGGTGTTCTCTTGGTGGTAACGGGTACCTGGCGCTCTCCATATGAAAGTCCGGCGAGAATAACCCTGCAAATTAAACCTGGACTCGTCGGAAAACATCACACAAGACCACTGTTGCGGTGTCCACAATGCATGCTCTCTACTCCAGGTTAATCGCAGGCGACAGTGAGTTGCGGTAAAGTGGAACACATCTTACAGACCTACGAGCATATAGACCAATGTGCCCTAAGTGTCTGTACACGGTCTGCCTTGAAACTGTCGTACCGGTAGCTGAAGAGAGCTGACGAGACAGGTCTGATGCTGTTCTCCGTCTGTTTCTTTTGGCAGTAACTGCTAAATACCGGTCCTCATTCGGCGTTGTAACTCGGGGCGACCTGTGCTGTAACATCTACTCACATTACCATCATCTTGGAATCGTTGCCAAAGCCTGGAGATGACACTCTGGGCTATTCCAAGTTCCTCGGATACTTCCAGCTGGGTACGTCCCCATTCCAGTCGTCCGATAATTCTATCTCGTAAAAAATCATCCAAATGCTTCTTTTGTGCCATAACTATGCGGTTATTGCACTGAAATGCTTTTTAAAGCGCTTGTGAACAATTTTACTTCTTTGCCACCATTCATATATACCTCTCTCTTACACTCTCGTCATTGTGACGTACTATCAGCGCCATCTGGTGGTTTCCCGTAATTTGCATATTCTTCTTCAAGATGTGTGTGATAATTCTACACGTGAAATTTTTATTTTAGAGTTCAATTTAGGCGTGATTCTGAATTATCCTAAATTTATGGACATGAGTGTTTATATAAGTATAGCATCAAATAATAAAAATTTCAATAAATTGTGACAAAGTTCAGGAAAAAAAGGCATAATTCAGAAAAAAATGTAGACTTATGAATTTTTAAAAGGGAATGTAGATTTTTAAAATGGAATGTATGAAATCCCTAATTTGTACATACATATCACAATGGGTTTTTACGCTGGCAATAACTTTGTTAACCCCAGTTTGGGGGAGTAAAGCACCCCTCTTATGGCAATGCTGTCTTCAAAGCATTTATATCTCTAGGACGAGGATCTCTATGTGCAATTGTTCTTCCAAGGTCTCTATCGGCTGAGATCAGGAGACTTTATGGGTCACGGTATTTGCTGAGTGTCTTATATCTTATATGTCAGATTCAAGGAATTCGCCAAAGAGGTTTGCTCGATGTGGATGACCATTATTGTCCATAAATAAAAAGTTAGATCCTTATGCACCTGGGAAAAGTCTTACATGAGACTCTAAGATCTCATCCCGATATCTTTGGGTGCCACAGATCCGCTGTTGAAAAAGTGTAGGGCAGTCCGTCCATTGATCATTATCCCTCCTCATACCATCACACCTCCACTACTGAAAACGTCACGTTCCATAATGTTCGAAGGATAATTTCGTGTTCCTGACTCCCTCCAAATGTTAGCACTTTTAGAATCATCTGTAAAACTAACCATCCCCTCATCAGTAAAGAGAATATGGTATCAGTGCTGTTTACTCCAGTTCTGATGTTCTTTGCACAATTAAAGCGATCTCTCTTTGGTTGTGAAGACAGACAAACACATACCCTTGGCTTTAAGGCTTTTTTCATTAAGGCTTCTATTACAGTGGTGGCTGCAAGCTCTAAACGTAACTAACGAGCAGTAGGTTTTTTTGTTACCATTGGCAGTTATTGCCAAATATTGATTTACAGAAACAGTTATCATTCATTTACGATCTTGACCAGGTCTTCTTACAACAATTCCATTATTTTGAAATTGTTTTTATAACGTAGAAACTGCCTGTCTTGAAATATTCAGACATCTGGCTGCATTCATGATTGGCTGCATTTGTTTCTAAATGGCCTATGAGTGGTCGTTTCACAGATTCTTCCAAATGATACTTCGAAACATAACAAAGCAATTTGAGTCCTTACACACTGAAAACAAACAGTGTGTTGCAGAAATTCCTAATATTTATTTTGCGCAAAGTGCTTGATTCAACGTTGGATGACGTAAGCCTAGATTTGCATATCAGAAAGCATTTGATTACTTTGCCAAAAGTGATAAATAGGAAACTTCAAGAAGAAGGAATTGATCTACACACTACGAGTACCTATAGCCATTGGATATACAAATGTTTAAAATCCCAAGCCAAAAAGTGAAAAGTGCTACAAAACACTTCCGGCAAAAGCCAAATTCTCCAGAAAAATTCCTGAGGATTAACATTATTCATGAATCATTTCTAGAGTGAAGAGGCCAAAACTACCATTTTCCAAAAATTTGCAAATTTGGAATATCACTTTATTTGCTTGCTGCACTTTTTAGATTGCGCCACGAACCCCTAACCAGGACAACACCATGTTCACACATGATAATAAAGTATTTTAAACAGTTGTGGATAATTTTTTGAAATATTAACTTATTGATTATTAATATTATGGGAGACTAACTGAGGAGTCTGATGGCAGAGAGACTAGCATTCTGGCGCGCGGGGCCACAGGTTTCGGATTCAGTACTGGTGGCGCCAAGGATGCTTATAGTGGTAAGGAATCCACTTAAAATCGTAGGTCTAGATCTAATAAGATAGAAGAGCTTTGGGTGTATTGCTGACAACCCTACACCGTAGAGAGAACATATCTCATGTTTCGGAATCTGCCAGTAGGCAGGCCGCTTTAGCCCACCATGGAGATGTTGCGCCATTGAAGAAGAAAAAAGAGACTACCTGCAAAAATTGGGTTTTCATTTACATCCTCATTTTGCATCCTCAGATAGCATTAGAAAACAACCCAATTAGAAAGCAATAAAAGACTATTAAGTACTATTTTAATTCCTTTGAAAAACACCACATCTTATTATAAAAGATATAGTATTTAGAATAATATATATAATATTATATATAGTTTGTCTGTCACTGACTATTTATGAAATATAATTGTTTGAATATTAAAAAAGAAATTTCTAATAGCTTTCAAGTTTTATTTTTTATCCATTGAACAGCTTTAAAATTTTCTACTATGTCACGTATTGTATGCATATAATAATACACTGTTAAAGAAATATATGGATAAAATTACACTATTTTCTAAAGATAATATTGTTTTTTGTAATTTTACGTGTTTTTCATAAAATAAATTTTATAAAATATAATAAAATGGATTTTATGGGGATATAGAGAACAAAAGATTTCTACAAACATCCATGAATATCACACATAAGCGCTCGTCTCCAAACACCAGAGGAAAAACTTTTCAAGAAAAAGATAAGAAAACTATATATTTTAAGAAATTCAGTTCCAAAGTAATTTTCTTTAACACCCTAGAGCATTTCATGTTTTCTTGTTACTAGTTTCCCCCTTCTCGAAATAAGAGACGCGCGAAATTATGTTGTGTTTTTCTTAGAAGCATTACTACACCTATTTGCGAAAATTGTATCACTCTAATAAAGACAAAAAAAAAAAAAAAAAAAAAAAAAAAAAAAAAAAACAGATTCGAAAAATGTGTTAAGTAAAATACGTTTTATTACATACCTTTATCGTTAAACTCTAGTTTCGTTTATTTTTAATATCTTACTATCTCTTTTTTTGATTTTGTTATTTCTTTTTATTTTGTTTTAATCTATAAATATTAAGATACCTTATAAAAAATGTCTAACTAAAGAAATACATCAATGTTTCTTCAAAAAGTACTTAATTAAAGGATATTAAAATGAATTCATTTATTATATCGATAATATTCAATGTATAATATATATATATATATATATATATATATGATGACAGGTCAGTGATTGCTGTTCGGGGCCCCAGGCGTTGGGTTCGAGTCCCGGTATCATGGATTATACCACGGATATACCGTAGATCCCCGTCAAATGACTGTAGTACGTTGGGCGTAGACAACAGTACCCTGTAAAAGAAGTATCTCATATTTCGGAATCTGCCAGCAGGTAGACTGACCTGGCCCACCATGAGGCTATTGAAGAAGAATACGATATAATTCAATGATATATTTACTTTGATAAGTAAATATATCATTGGATTTATCATTTAATATTGGATTTTATCATTCATTTTAATATAGCACTTTGCAAAGACAGGATTGATTTCTATGTTATTACAGCGTATAAAACATCGTAATTTGCAATCTTCACAATTGTAATTCTGGACAGGATTTATTTATTAGGTAATGAATGTAATATTTTGAGTATTTTATATTATATTTATTTTTAATTTCAGTCGTTAAGATATGTACTTTTTGTGTCACAAAAAATACGAAATTAGTTAAAAATACTGCCAGTTTGCCAAAAAGATAATAAACACTGCAATGTAACAACTTGTAATAATACACTATTGTATACACTATTAAAAAATATGTGGAAAAAATTACTCTATTTTCTAAAGATAATATTTCTTTTTTGTAATTTTACGTGTTTTTCATAGAATAAATTTTATGAAATATAATAAAACGGATTTTATGGGGATATAGAGAACAAAAGATTTCTACAAACATCCATGAATATCATACATAAGCTCTCGTATCCAAACACCAGAGGAAAAGTTTTTCAAGAAAGATAAGAAAGCTATATATTTTAGAGAAATTCAGTTCCAAAGTAATTTTCTTTAACACCCTAGAGCATTTTATGTTTTCTCGTTGCTAGTTTTTTCCCTTCTCAAAATAAGAGAGACGCGCGAAATTTACGCTGTTTTTCTTAGAAGATAATACTATACCTATTTGCGAAAATTGTATCACTCTAATAAAGAGACAAAAAAAAAACAATTCGAAAAATGCATTAGGTAAAATACGTTTATTACATACCTTTATCGTTAAATTCTAGTTTCGTTTATTTTTAACATCTTACCAACTATTTTTGATTTTTGTTGTATGTCTCAATCTATATATTTTAGTTACCTTTTAAAGGAAATAGACAAACAAAATGTCTAACTAAAAAAAAAAAGTTATTAATGTTTCTTAAAAATTATTTTTATTTTAAAAGATACTAAAATAAATGGGTTGATTTAATTTCGAGCAAGTTAATAATAAAAATGCATTTTTCTAAGTATAAAATAATCTATAAACAATCAATTATTTCACATCAAGATTTTAGGAAACAAAATTAATAATAATAATAGATAAGACAGAAGAAATAAAAGAAATATAGTAATCCAATGTGTATTTATTATAATGGTGATTTGCATTCAGTTTAAATTTATTATAATTATATTTCTTAATAAAAATGCATATGTCTAGAAGCGAGATAATTTTAATAATATCATATCTAGAATAAATTAAAATTATAATGCATAGAAAAGAAGAAAATTAATAATATAAAAATAAATATGTATTTATTATATCAATAACATTTATTTTAACGATTCAATGTGTATTTATTATACTGATAATTTGTATTTATTTTAAGTTTATTATAATTTTAGTTCGTAATAAAAATGCATATGTCTAGACGTGAGATAATTTTAATAATTTCACATCTATCTTGAAGAAAATTTATAATACATAGAAAAAGAAATCAAAAAGTTATAAAAAGTGTGTATTTTATTATTCATGGTTCAACTTAAAAGTTTTAATATATATTTTAAAAAAAGAAGCACAATATTTCACCAGTGATCAATCTAAATAGTTACAGAATAATTAAAAATACAATTTAAGAGAAATCTAAATATAGTCTCTAGAAGTAAATTTTTTTTAATTAGGAAGAAATTTTTGATATATTTTTTGTTGCATGACAAAAAAATTTGTGATTTATATTGTTTAATTCTGAGGAATATGATCATAATAAAAAATGTACAAATATAAATTACGGGAAAATTATGCAGCAAAAAAAAAAAAATATGAACTATTTTTTTTTCTTAATCTTCTTCAATCATTTGATGGATTGAACTCACAAATAGTAGTGTAACTCATAACTTTCTATGATTTTTTTAATTGATAATTGTTCCGGATTATTTGTTCTCAGTTTGTATATTTATGATGAAATGTTTGAAAAAAATATACACAGAGGTTGTAAAATTTAAATAATACGAAGGATATGAAGCAATATCTAAAAAGAAATATATATTTTCAAAACTTTTTTTCATTTGTAGTACAATGTGCAGCTAGCGTGAATCCACAGATGTGCTGTTGCAGTGACTAGAAAAATATTATATATAAATCGCAGAAAATATATACATAGAGGTAGTAAAATTTAAATAATACAAATGATATGATGAAGCAATATCTTTTTCCAAACTTGTTTCTATTATTCGACTTGTAGCTCATCGATTCAGCTAATGTCCACAATGTTGTAGTCACTAACAAATATATTCATCACTTCAGAAAGGAAAAAAAAATTCTATGACTTTTATGGTTGTGGGTGTAAAACGTCTCGTATCGATAGTCAGGCTGTCTGGCGAGAGGTTTCTAGGTTTTCTCCCATAAACAAACAAATGGCGGGCAATTACCCCTAAAAGTTCTTCTTGAAGGTAATGTATTTTTTCTTATCATTCATCTGTGAGCTGTTTGTGGCATATATCATTGAATCTCGAATCGCAATGTTCAACAAAAACAAATTTTTAAAAGTGATTTCAGTTTTTCATCAATAAATTTAAATACTTTCTTATGTTTTTATTTTAAATGGCAGTTTACTTTAGGAAGCATCTTTTGAAAAATGTACATCGAAAACTAAAACAAAAATAACCAGTTGTACAAATTTGTCTCGCTAGTGTAGTTACATTTCCGTAACAATCACCTCTTGTGCAATAATAAAATTATATCCGATGTTTTTATACTCAATGCCAGTTTATACAATGAAGTGCTCGGTAATTTGATCCATTAACCGAATTTTAATTGACTAATTACGTTAATTAACTTCATTATCACGTACTTCCTCTTCTTATTTTATTTCCCCTCGATTCCTTTTGTTCATTAGTATAAAACGTATTGTTTTTACTTTTTTTTTTTTCATGAAAGAAAAAACGAGCTTTTGAAATGTTCTGATTCGTAAATCTGTAAAAAGTGCCAACATAAAATTTAATAGAATTTTTTAATATATTTTTTAATTCAGATTTTTTTTAAAAATAAGTTTTTAACATTATCTGTAGCTACAATTACACGAAAATAAAGATTGTAAAAATAAGTCCCAAAATAATTTTTTTAAATATTAATACTAATTAACCTATTTATGATAATTTCAAATACCTATTGTGATAAAAGATGTATTCCTACAAGGGAAAGTAACAATTTTATTCAAAATTAGGTTTTTTTCCTTCTTTTATCCAAAACTCCAACAATAATTAAAAGAAATATAGAATTTTAAACGATAAAAGAGATTTCCCTCTAATTTTTTTAAGTAGATTTTAATTAACTTTATTTAATGATTCTAATTAAATAATTTATAAAAAAATTTTCTTAGAAAGGAAAAAAAAAATTTTTTGTAAACGTTTAGAATCTCACATAATTTGAGATTCAAACCTCATCGAATAAATTATGAGTCTTAAGCGCCATCTATCGGTTGATTGATAAGCATTAAATAAATTTAAAATTATAGCAAAGTTTACATTTAGCAATATTTTTTAAAAAAAAAACTTTAATTTAATTTTCGTTCTGTTTAAATACAATTATCTTGCCTAACAAGATATAAATAAATTTAATTTTTATTACATCATTCAAAGCGAATCGCCATGGAATCTCCATTCCCCAATAAAATATTGATTTTTTAAATAAAAAAGCAAATTAGTCAGCTGGACGACATAAATGTATATAAACATATTTACAAAATGCATCAATATTTTAAAAATCAACTTAATAGATATTTTACAATGGTTTGGCCAGCTGGGTAGCATACAAGATATTAATATATGCCAAAGGAAAACGAGAAAATTCAATGATGACTGGGATACTTCTGCCTGAGAAATAACTTTTCAATCCTGATATTTGATGGACTTTTAATAATAATAAAGTATGCCGCATTTTATTTTGATCGAACTAGCCAATTATCATGTAATATCTAACAGTTGCCGTTCGTCCTTCAAATCATTCAATACATGTATTGGCAAACTGCAATGATGAATTATTCTGCCACGTCATAGGTGTATATATTTGGGATAATATATTTAAATGATATGCTTTCTGTATTGTACTATAGTGTAGTCTATTACATACACACTGAAGTGACAAAAGTCATGGGATACCTCTTAATATCGTGTCGGCCCTCCTTTCGCCCGGCGAAGTGCAGCAACTCGACGTGGAATGGACTCAACAAGTCGTTGGAAGTCTTCTGCAGGAATAGTGAGCCATGCTGTCTCGATAGACGTCCATAATTGTGAAAGCGTTGATGGTGCAGGATTTTGGGCACGAACAGACCTCTCGATGATGTCCCATAAATGCTCGATGGGATTCATGTCGGGCGATCTAGGTGGCCAGATCATCCGTTGGAATTGTCCAGAATGTTCTTCAAACCAATCGCGAACAGTTGTGGCCCGGTGACATGACGCATTGTCATCCATAAAAATCCCATCGTTGTTTGGGACATGAAGTCCATGAATGGCTGCAAGTGATCTCAAGTAGCTGAACATAAGCATTTCCAGTCAATGTTCGGTCCAGTCGCACCAGAGGACCAAGTACATGCCAATAGCATGCATGGAATAGCCCAAGAAAGCCAAATTTCTCCGCACAAGTTCTAACAGACAAAGTCTCTTGTACGTCCCACATTGATTTCTGCGGTTATTTGACGCAGTGTTGCTTGTCTGTTAGAATTTACGACTCTTTGCAGACGTCGCCGGTCTCGGTCGTTAAGTGCAGGCGGTCGACCACTGCTGTCCATGGTGGGATGTTATGCCTGAAATGTCATACTCTCGGCACACTCTTGACACAGTGGATCTGGGAATGTTGAATTCCCTAATGATTTCCGAAATGGCATGACCCATGCGTCTAGCTCCAACTAACATTCCGCGCTCAAAGTCTGTTAATTCCCGTCGTGCGGTCATCATCACGTCAAAAACCTCTTCACATCAATAACTTGAACAGAAATTAAAGCTCTGCGAAAGCACTGCGCATTTATACCTGTTCTACGATGCTACTGCCATCTGAAAATTTGCATATTGCTATCCCATGACTTTTGTCACTTCAGTGTATATTTGTCATGTTATGTCTCAGGCTCTTCAATTAAGTTGGTTCGTTTTCTGAAAGTAATATAGCGACTGTGTTCCATGTTTACAGATTTAATTCCATTTAAATATTTATAGCTAAATGGATTATCTAGAACACCATGATTATACTCCCCCACTTGGTGAACCACCTCCCAACCGATTTAGTAATGTTACTGTTATCACTGTTAGTCCTCGTTTCCCTGTGTTCGGACGCCTTCTGAGCCTCTTCGGATGAGAGTAATCTGATAGCCGTCTTGGTGTCAAGAATATCCCAATGCAGTTAAATAACGAATGTCTTAAATATTAGTTTAATCAAGTTGTTTTTTCTTTTTTACTATGATTTGTATTTTATTTTATAATTTTTATTATCGTACAGAACGTTAACTGTGCACTATTAAAAGTGCTGACTAGCTTTTTTTTTTTACATGCGATCTTCACAATTTCTGTTCAATCCCAGCTCTTCTAAAACAGATGTTGAGCCATTCAATCCCGGACCCTCTCAGTTTCGTGCTTGTATTAAATCATCTTCGTACTTTCCACCATCATTGCGCATAAGCGCAATTTCACCGACATCCATTCCAAACTGCAAAGAAGCATCTCAACGTAAGATACTGTGATGTGCTGTACTGTAGTAATAGTAGTGGCGATTGCGTCTTCTATCAACGCGATTGCTGGATTGCGTGATTTGAATCATCAGAGTTAACTATAGTAAACAGTGGGTAATCATCTATGACAGTACTTTTTTAGATATTATTATCTTAATAACTAGCAACAGTTATTGCTAAGCAGTGAACACCATAATAAAAGTAATGTTCACCACAATAAAGATGTAAACAATTCATCAAATCCATGTATTATTTTTTGGATTTTATTTCTGGAATAAAATCGTTATGATGATGAAGTGAAATCGTATTTAGATCGTTTTGTTCCATTCATAACATATGGCTGATAAATGTGGTGATTCTTTACATCTTTTTATAACGTTGTGTGTTAGTGTCATTAGAGAGTTTTTGTATACCGTACTTTAAAATTACGGTATTTTTTCTCCTAGCGCGCATTCTCATAGGAAACAATATTACAGATACGCATGCGCAGTTTCCTATGAGCATGCGCTAGGAGAAAAAAAATACCGCATTTTTAAAGAACGGTATGCAAAAACTATTCTCTATATTTGTAATGATATAATAGCGGATTGTATTACTTAGTCTGAGTAATATAGGGTAATTACAGTAAATGGCTGGCAGTCATCTACGAAAGCACTCTGTTTACATATTATTATCCTACTATCTCCAACATGGATAATGATACTGACACATCGAATTAATATTCACCATATAAAGGTGTAAATGACTTGCAAGGTTTTTGGAACATGAACTAGTTAATTAGATTTTAATTCTGCAATAAATTTTTATGGTGATGCAGACTTTTCTTGCCTGATATCCATATTTCGATAACCATATAATTTTTTAACATCTTTATGATGGTAAAAAGAGCTTAATTTTCTATAATAGGGGCTGGGTTAACAGGTGATTGGCTTGTTTGGTTTGAATTGTCAGAGGTAACTGAAGCAAATAGATAGTAGTCTTCTATGATAGAACTCTTTTTTAGACATTATTACCATAATATCTTCTACAGTGTATTAGAGAAACGATATTGACATACCGAAGTTGTGTTCCCCATCATACAGATATAAACAACTTTTCAGATTCAGGGCGATGTCGAGAATTCCAGATAAGGAAAAGTGTACATACCATTAAGGAAAGACACCAGCATAGTACCTTTCTTCCAGAATAAAAATCAAAAATAATACTTACATAACATTGATACTCAACAAAAATGCAGAGGATAGACACAAATTCCGACCGCATAAGTACAATTTTGATCCGACACAGTCCGATTAAATTTGTACTTATTTTACACACGCATATACACACAAAAATAATTAACTGTGTTACAACTGCGTCAATTAATTAATGTGCTGCCAACTGTGCACTGTTATAGGGAATGATGTTGCCCTGAAGTTGTGGTTTTCATCATAAGTATGTAAGAAAGTTATCAATTTCATGAGCCATGTTCTGAAAATTCCAGGGAAAAAAATTTAACACTATTTAGTTTCATCACCATTGTGATTTTATTCCAGAAATAAAATCCAAACAATTTGTATATCATAGAGATATATAGACGCAAATTCCGGTAAAAATTTCAAATTTCACTTTTTTTTTTTCCCACACACGCAAAAAATAGTCAACAGTATTATAATTTGCTTCTCCTACTGTAATGTTGTCATGACATTTACACACTGAAGTTGAAATGTTTTTCACCATAAAAGGTAAAAAAACTTATCAATTTCATGGGCCATATTCTGAGAATTCCAGATAAAAAAATCTAAACTCTATCTTGTTTCATCATCATAGTGATTTTATTCCAGAAATAAAATCCAAACAATATAATAGATAATAGACAAATAATCAACAATATAATAATAATAAATGCAAATTACAGTTAAAACTTCAAATTTCACCTTACTTGCAAGAAGATCATCTACACACAATTAATAGAATAGAAGATCAATGTCACAATTTGTTTCCCATTGCATATTGCTATCTCCCAAACGAAGGGAATGATAGAAGCAATAGGGTATGATAGAAACTATAAGGAATGACCGAAGATCTGATTACCAGGCATCAAAGTTCTGTGTACCATCATAAAGTGACATAACTACATTTTATTACAAAATAGAATCTTAAAAACTTGTACATCATGGTTAAATACAATAAAAACGTACAGTACTGTCCCAAAATCCAACGATAATCTTCAAACTATCACTTAACTTGCAACACAATAATCAACAATGTCACAGTTTGCTTCAAATTTGATGTCCCATGTTACATAAAAGATTTAATACCTTGTTACAGAGCACGGTCCACTTCATTTAGGCACTTTACATGTATATTTTTAGAAGCCTCTTCCACTACAGGGGTGAATTAACTGATCCTTAACAAAATTTCTATTAGGCGACTATTAAAAACCTGCCAGGGTATTAATGGTGGAAGTGAAGTTGATAGGTTTGTCTTAAAATTAGGGCGACAAAAGCTAATTTATGGAGTCAATTCTGTAGGGCGTTGAAAGGCCTTAAATTGACACGGATGTGGAGACTTCTTAATTAAAAACTTTTTTATTATCTGAATTGAATTTTTCTTGATGGATTCAGACTTTTGTCAGGAAAAAATGCTCATATGATTTGGAATTTTAAGTCACCATTTATTTCTTTTATTTAAAAATGAATTTTATATTATTTAATTCCAACATAGTCATAAGGATAATATATGTTTTAATGGTAATTATGTGTTTTAAAATATTTTTTTTCTAAAAAGATAAGAATAAAAGTCCAAGATAATCCCATAAAATAAAAAAATAAAAGTCCAAGACACCGAAACTTCTTTTAGTCACACCATCATGATCCCATAATTCATAAACATCACGACAGAATTTCACTTAAGTACTCAAACGTTTGCATAGATGATATTCGTATATAATTAATTTTCATACAAATTCAGGTACTTCTTCACGATTTCTGTTTTATTGTAATGAATTAATTACGCAGCCCTATTGCCTAGACACCGAAACCATATATCATTATGATACCATAACCCATAATCCCATAACCATCATGACAGAATTTCACTTAAGTAAAAGTACTCAACGTTTGTTTAATAATTTAATAATATTCGTATATAATTAATTTTAATATAAATTCAGGTACTTCTTCACGATTTCTGTTTTATTGTAATGAATTAATTACGCAGCCCTATTGCCTAGACACCGAAACCCTATATCATTATGATACCATAATCCATAATCCCATAACCATCATGACAGAATTTCACTTAAGTAAAAGTACTCAACGTTTGCTTAATAATTTAATAATATTCGTATATAATTAATTTTAATATAAATTCAGGTACTTCTTCACGATTTCTGTTTTATTGTAATGAATTAATTACAGCCCTATTGCCTAGACACCGAAACCCTATATCATTATGATACCATAATCCATAATCCCATAACCATCATGACAGAATTTCACTTAAGTAAAAGTACTCAACGTTTGTTTAATAATTTAATAATATTCGTATATAATTAATTTTAACATAAATTCAGATACTTCTACACCATTTCTGTTTTATTATAATGAATTAATTATGCAGCTTAATTCCAAGATACCGAAACCTTATCATCCTGATACCATAATTCATGATCCCGCAGTTTGCACAACATTTTAATATTATTCTTTTGTAACTAATTCTCATATAAATTCATTACTTCAAACCTGAATTATTTCTCCAAATTTAACGAAATTCCGGGTTATCCATTTGTAAGAGATCTGCTACGCTATTGTTATCCATTGGAGTGCACAGAGGATTAATAATTTTCATTTGAATTTGTATGGATCTCTAATATCATATATAATGTTACCTCACAATTATATATGATATTAGAGAGTACAAGGTAAATATACAATCCAATTGTCCATGTAAGACATTGTATCATGATTTTCACCGAATTTACTTTGCTTTCAAAACATTGACTGAGACACAGCTGATAGTCTAGCAGCACGATATAGTTGAAATCGAGCACCTACTCGTTTCCTTATTAACAATGACAAGTGTACTAACAATGACAAGTGCTGTAACATATTATATATTAAATTTTCACAGTAAATGTAATATAGCAAGTTATTACAAATATATTCTGCATCAATAAATATTAAATTAAATTACATGAATTCTCCTGGAACTAAGAGACGATTATAAGAGATTTGTAAGTTAACTTGTAAATCATTAATTAATGTCTTTTTTTCATACTTTTAAAAAGTTTATTACTTATTACTAAAAATACAACTGAATTTCAGACTGATTTTTTAATATCAAATCATTTTTAAGTATTTAATTTACCTTAAGGAGAAAATAAAAAATAAAAAAAAGATTTTGTGCACATAACCCCTTTAAAGCAGCTGCTTTTTGGAACGAGCTATATAAAGTGATTTCATTTTTAATTTTAATTGGTAACTTGGCATACATCGAAATAAATCTAACTTGGTGTATGTCTGTTTGCACATGAAAAGCATTTGTTTTGTATGCGACTCAAGTACAAAAATTCGCAGATAAATGACACCCCAACAAAACCCAAACAAGCCATAATAATAATGTCCGGAATGACCAGACAACTTCACATTTTCAAAACCTTCTGAGGTGAAAATTCTTCCGTACAGAATTTTAATAAAATCTGGTGATCTTTAATGAAGTAGAAAAAGAGACAGTAGAGATAAAATTAAATTTTATACATATATTACTTCAAATGTCTTTTGCATTTAAGTAATATCTGCCCATTATAATGTGCTGTAAAACTCGGGGCCAGCTCATATCCACACCAGAGCAAACTGAGGTTAAGTTTCTTCATCGTCCATCTGCCTGTGATTATAACCTGTCTGTTTTATGTTTTTATATTCTCAAATAAAAGCTGTTTCTTTTTTAAAAACTGCGCTTTTCTGTACACGGTCTTTTTTTTAAAAACCAGTTTTTTAAAAGTAGAAAATTTTCAGATAAATATACCGAACGTCGTCTGCTCACAAAGATATGAACTTGCGAACTTTATATTATGTTAAATTTAGTAACTTAATTACTAGAAAATCAGTTTTTTTTTTTTCTCTCCTTGGGAGCATTTTTTGTTTTGTTTCGAGACTGCAAAAGAGCTTATGCTTAAGAATTTGGTGAAGCATAAAAAAATTTCTAAAAAGAAAACTGAAAAAAAAAAAAATTGTTGAAAAGATTTAAAATTCCAAAACTGTATAACAGGAACTGTTTCAAAGCTTACATTAGCATTTTTCTTGAATTAATATCATTTTAAGTGGAGTATAAATAAATATTAAGTAAAGTTTTATGTTATAATCTCATCGATACAATTAATGAATATTATGAAATTTAAATTAATTATTTGTTAACGCACATTACATACTTATTTTCAAGAAATATATAATATGATGAATTTATACTAAATATTAATAAAACTATATTATAACAAGTTAATTTTAATTATTTATAAATTACATATATGTAATACGTAATGTCGTATATTCGAATTATTGTTCAAAATTTTGAAAAGCGTAATTAATTTAGCTATTGATAACTAATTATAACTAGTATAGGGGCCAGATAACCGAGTAACAAGCGCTCTGGTACTCGGTGCTATGGGTTTCGGATTCAAGTGCCAGCAATAACATGGAGGTTTGTAGTGGTTTGGACTCCACTTTAAATCGTAGAACTCGGTATAATATGTGTATAGACGTAAGGTTGTCAATCCTACCCCGTAAAAGGAAAAAATTCCAGTCTCGAAATCTGTCAGTAGCCAGACGGTCTTGACCCACCAAGAGCCTGTTGCATCAATGAAGAAGAAGATAACCTGTATAAATAATTATTTAAGTATTTCTAATCTTGGAATTTTATAAATGTCAAATTTATCATTTATCTGTTACTATTATTTTTTTTTCATTAAAACCCATTGTCTTAGTGTAAAACACCATGCGGTTTGTTTTTACAAACAGAAAAGAATACATATATATATATATATATATAAACTTTTGATATTTAACAAAAATAATAACAAAGGGAAATAGTAAATGAAGTAACAAAAAGAATAAATTATATTATTGACTTTTGAATTACGATTATATGTACGTTTAAAATATTTCTCCATTTCGATTTTTCCTTTTTCCGTTTCTAAAAGCGAATTAGGAACTTCGTGAAAAATACTCTTCGGAAACAAATCTTCAATTGCATACATCAAGAACTCCATTTGCTTAACAACACAATTTAATCACTAAATGGCTTCCACTATTCCAAGTTTTGAAAAAAAAAAACCTTGAAAACAGTTCTGCGATTTTGAAATAACACGAAACCCTTTAATTGTCCATTTAAATTCGTCATTTAGAGCAAAAGACGCATCGAAGCCATAAAATCACTGGGTTGAATAAAAGCCATTATTCATCAAGTACCTAAAGATAATACAGTACACATATTTTAAAAGAAACTGCGCGTAACATAAGAGAATACCTACAGAAGAGAGGCAATGAAATATATGCTCTAAAAAGAATAACGTCTATTACACCAGGGTTCCTGAATTCAATGCAATATTTACGACCCAACAGAAGACAGAAACTGCTTAGACGTAAACAATTATGTGTATCTTCTACACCATCGTTTTAGGCTATTAAATTTTCAAGAGAAGCTGCTATTAGAGAACCGAGAATTCTCCCTTTGTGTTGATTTGTAAGAGCAAAGTAATTTTTCATTTGCTTTGTTTGCCATCAACTCAGAATAAGCCGATTTTCTGTAACAGAAAAGGGAATAATCCTCCACTGCCTGTGCTATTTCGTATATTTTTCTTTTTTTTTTCATCATCATCACCTTCTTCAACAAAACTTCGTTTTGAGTGTAAGGTGATTTGTCATCTTTAATACCGAAAATATTATTTTATTTATTTTTTTTTGTCCTCCATTGCATAACTCTCAATGGCCCCAGGCATTAAGGTTTGAAGAAATAAAAATTCGGTTGTCACGAAAAATTGAGAATAAGGGTTAAAAAAAAGGGGGAAAAGAAGTGGAGGCAAAGTTTTAAACAGCTCGCTTTGGTGAAAAAGTAAGTGAAATATGAAAGACATCTAAATTGTGTTGATTGAGTACGTGTGAAATAGGTAGCATTTTTTTCCTGGTAGGGACTTTTATTTTTAAAAGGGCGTCTAAAAGGCTCCTTTGAAAATGATTTGTTTTTGATGTTTGAGCTTGAATATATAGAAAATATTTCATTGTGAGAATAGCTCTTGAGTATCTTGAGTAAAATCAGAATAACAAATGAACCATTTTATTAAAGTATTACTACTATTTCATTGTAATTTTTGAGTTGATGACATTCCTTATAATGGTTATTTGTTCACTTTTAAAATTGAAAAGTAATGTTTATAAATAAGGTAATTGTAATGATATAAGAGACAATGAGTCATTTAATCAATTAAATTACTAAAAATTATTAAATCAATGAACTCGTAATAATTTCTTATTGATATATGTGGACAATGAATCATTTGAGGAGGTTTGATTTGTCACTCTACGGTCATTTTGAGCACACTTTAGGCTAATTAGACAGAGACCTACAGTTTAACATGGATTCTGAACCACAAACAAACATCCATTAGGCAATGACAAAACTAGAATATAGTTAAAATTTATATTATATAAAATTTTATCTTTAACAAAATTAATAATAATGGGAAAATAATCACTAAAGTAAATAGAAATACGACTAAATGTTCATAACTATTAACTTTTGATTTAAAACATGTGTATCTTTAAAATATTTGTGCATTTGGATTTTCCATTTTCCATTTCTAAATATGAATTAGAATCTCGTGGAAAATACACTTTGGAAACAAAACTCCATTTGCATACTTCAATAACTCCATTTGCTTAACAATACCATTGAATCATTAAATGACTTCCACTATTCCAAGTTTAAAAAAAAAATTTGAAAACAGAATTCTTCAATTTTAAAATAACACGAAATTTTTTAATTGTCCATTTAAATTCGTCATTTAGGCAAAAGATGCATTGAAGCCATAAAATCACTGGGCTGAATAAAAGCCATTATTCATCAAGTACCTAAAGATGATACTACAGTACACATATTTTAAAAGAAACTGTGCCGTTACATAAGAGAATACCAACGAGGCAATGAAATATATGCCCTAAAAGAAGAACGTCTATTATACCAGGGTTCCTGAATTCAATGCGATATTTACGACCCAACAGCAGACAGAAACTGCTCAGACGTAAACAATTATGTATATCTTCTACACCATCGTTTTAGGCTATTAAATTTTCAAGAGTAGCTGCTATCAAAGAACCAAGAATTCTCCCTTTGTGTTGATTTGTGAGAGATGAAAGTAATTTTTCATTTGCTTTGTTTGCCATCAACTCAGAATAAGTCGATTTTCTATAAAAGAAAAGGGAATAATCCTCCACTGCTGTACTGCTTCATTTTTCCTTTCTTCATCCCCATCATCTTCTTCTACAAAACTTCGTTTTGAGTGTAAGGTGATTTGTCATCTGTAATACCGAAAGTATATATTTTTTTTTTTTTGACACCATTGCATAACTCACAATGGCCTCCTGGCATTAAGGTTGAAGAAATAATATTCGGTTGTCACGAAAAATTGAGAATAAGGGGTGAAAAAAAAAAAAAAAGGAAAACAAGCCGAGGTAAAGCTTTAAACAGCTCGCTTTGGTGGAATAGTAAGTGAAATATAAAAGGCATCTAAATTGTGTTGATTGAGTATGCTTGAAATATGGAAGCAATTTTTCCCTCTGTAGGGACTTTTATTTTTTTAAAAGACCGTCTGGAAAGGCTGCTTTGAAAATTATTTGTTTTTGATGTTTGAGCTGAAACATATATATACGAGAAATGATTTTATTGTGAGAATAGCTATTGAGTATCTTAGTAAAAATCAGAATATCAAATGAATCATTGTATTAAAGTACTTACTTATTTCATTTCAGTAATTTATGAGTTCATGACATTTCTTAAAATGGTTATTTGTTCCCTTTTAAAATTTAAAAGTAATTTTTATCAAAGGCCATTATAATGATATAAGACACAATAATTTTTGTAATTTTATAATATGATATTTTTCTCTCTATGCTCATAGAAATTGCGCATGCGTATCTATAATGTTTCCTATGAGCATACGCGCATTTATAAAAATATGGTATGCAAAAACTTATTCATTCAAAAATTACTAAAAATAATAAATCAATGAACTCGTAAAAATTGCCTTACTGATGTGTGACAATGAATCATTTGATGAGGCTTTGGTTTTTCACTCTACGGGGATTTTGTGCACCATAGGTAATTAGAGCTCAGTTTAACGTGCATTGAGAACCTAAACAAACATCCATGTTTCTCCGGATTCTGAACGTGTGGCACTGACAGATAGAGCGCACACGGCCAATAAGCAATGACAAAAAAATATAGTTAAATATATAGTATAATAAATATATATATATTATATATATATTTTATCTTTAACAAAATAATAATAATGGGAAAATAATCACTGAAGTAAAAGAAAATACAAGTAAATGTTTATAATTATTGACTTTTGATTTAAAATTTCTGTATAATAAAAATATTTGTCCATTTGGATTTTCCATTCTTCCACTTTCTAAAAGTGAATTAGGAATCTCTTGAAAATAATCTTCGGAAACAAAACTCTAATTGCATACTTCAATAACCCCATTTATATAACAATACCATTGAATCCCTAAATGACTTCCACTATTCCAAATTTAAAAAAAACCTTTTGCTAAAAGAATTCTTCAATTTTAAAACAACTTTAAAATGAAATTTTTTTTAATTCTCCATTTAAATTCGTCATTTAGAGCAAAAGACGCATTGAAGCCATAAAATCACTGGGCTGAATAAAAGCCATTATTCATCAAGTACCTAAAGATAATACTACAGTACACATATTTTAAAAGAAACTGTGCCGTACAACGAGAATACCTACGAGGCAATGAAATATATGCCCTAAAAAAAGAACGTCTATTATACCAGGGTTCCTATTTACGAATTCAATGCGATATTTACGACCCAACAGAAGACAGAAACTGCTCAGACGTAAACAATTATGCCTATCTTCTACACCATCGTTTAGGCTATTAAATTTTCAAGAGTAGCTGCTATCAAAGAACCCAGAATTCTCCCTTTGTGTTGATTTGTAAGAGGAAAGTAATTTTCATTTGCTTTGTTTGCCATCAACTCAGAATAAGCCGATTTTCTATAACAGAAAAGGAATAATCCTCCACTGCTGTGCTGCTTCATATATTTTTCTTTTTTTCTTCATCATCACTTTCTTCTACAAAACTTCGTTTTGAGTGTAAGGTGATTTGTCATCTTAATACCGAAAAATATTATATTATTATTATTTTTGCACTCCATTGCATAAATCACAATGGCCCCTGGCATTAAGGTTGAAGAAATAAAATTCGGTTGTCACGTTGAGAATAAGGGGGAAAAAAAAAGGGAAAAGAAGCCGAGGCAAAGCTTTAAACATCTCGCTTTGGTGGAAAAGTAAGTGAAATATGAAAGGCATCTAAATTGTGTTGATTGAGGGACGCGTTTGAAATAGGGTAACAGTTTTTCCCTCTGTAGGGACTTTTTTTTTTTTTAAAAGACAGTCTGGAAGGCTGCTTTTAAAATTATTTGTTTTTGATGTTTGTGCTGAAAAAGATATATAGAAATGTTTTTTTGTGACAATAGTATTCAGTATCTTAAGTAAAAAGCAGAATATCAAATGATTCATTGGATTAAAATAATATTATTTCATTTAGTAATTTATGAGTTCATGACATTTCTTAAAATGGTTATTTGTTCACTTTTAAAATTGAAAAGTAATTTTTATCAGTTAGGCAATTATAACGATATAAGAGACAATGAATCATTTATGATTCATTGATTCAGTGATTGCTCAATGAATAAATTGCTCATTGCTCATTTGAGAATTGCACCTGGTATTTAAATAAATAATTTTTTTTCATTTTGCCTTACTGAGTTAAATCCCATAATATAAACATGATAAGCTTTACTGAGCATTTAATCATTGTCATAAATTTTGAATAGATGGTAAGTTTAATATATTTAAAAATGATCCAAAGATGAAGTGGGAAAAAGAAACATTTAAGCAAGCATTGAAATAAATAAGCCATGTTCTAACAAAAAAGGGCTAAAATGATAACGTGATTCAAATTAAAATACAAATCCTTTTGAAACATCCTTAAGAAAAGATGTATTACTTATACACGGTGGTTTTAATGAAAGAAAAAAATAATACCTTAATTATAAAAACCCATGTGGTTTTTGTCTTTACAAATAAAAGATTTACAATTAAAATATCTATATATATAAACTTTTATCTTTAACAAAATTAATAACAAAGGGAAAATAATAAATGAAGTAACAGAAAATACAAATAAATTTTATATTATTGACTTTTGATTTAGAATCTTCTGTATGTTCAAAATATTTATCCATTTGGATTTTTCATTCTTCCATTTTAAAACTGAATTAAATCTCTGAAAAATAATCTTTGGAAACAAAAAATCCAATTGTATACAATACTTCAATAATCCCTCCATTTTTAAAAAAATACCTTCATCATTCGTACACCATTTGCTAAACAACACCATTGAATCACTAAATGACTTCCACTATTCCAAGTTTAAAAACAAAAAAAAAAATCAGTTCTGCAATTTTAAAATAATATCCAAACTCTTTAATTGTCCATTTAAATTCGTCATTTAGAGCAAAAAGACGCATCGAAGCCATAAAATCACTGGGCTGAATAAAAGTCATTATTCATCAAGTACCTAAAGATAACACTACAGTACACATATTTTAAAAGAAACTGTGCGTTATAAATGAGAATACCTACGAGGCAATGAAATATAGGCCTAAAAAAGAAGAACGTCTATTATACCAGGGTTTCCTGAATTCAATGCGATATTTACGACCCAAGAGAAGACAGAAACTGCTCAGACATAAACAATTATTTGTATTTTCTACACCATCGTTTTAGGCTATTAAATTTTCAAGAGTAGCAGCTATTAAAGAACCCAGAATTCTCCCTTTGTGTTGATTTGTAAGAGGAAAGTAATTTTTCATTTGCTTTTTTTGTTTGCCATCAACTCAGAATAAGCCGATTTTCTATAACAGAAAAGTGAATAATCCTCCACTGCATGTGCTGCTTCATATATTTTTCTTTTTTTTTTTCTTCATCATCACTTTCTTCTACAAAACTTCGTTTTGAGTGTAAGGTGATTTGTCATCTTTTAATACCGAAAATATTATTATTATTTTTTATTTTTTTTGCATTCCATTGCATAACTCGCAATGGCCCCAGGGCATTAAGGTTGAAGAAATAAAATTCGGTTGTCAAGAAAAATTGAGAATAAGTGAGGTTAAAAAAAGGGGAAAAGTAGAGGCAAAGCTTTAAACAGCTCGTTTTGGTGGAAAAGTAAGTGAAATATGAAAAAGCATCTAAATTGTGTTGATTGAGGACGTGTGAAATAGGTTAACAGTTTTTCCCTCTGCAGGGATTTTTTTTTTAAAAGTGCGTCTAAAAGGCGGCTTTTTAAAATTATTTGTTTTTTATGTTAGTGCCGAAAAAAAATGTATACTAGAAAAGATTCTATTGCGAGAATAGCTCTTATGTATATTAGGAAAAAAGTGGAATAATAAATAATTCATTGTATTAAAGTAATATTATTTATTTTTTAGTAATTGATGAGTTGATGACATTGCTTATAATGATTATTTGTTCCCTTTTAAAATTGACAAGTAAAGTTTATCAGTAATGCAATTATAATGTTATAAGAGACAAAGAATCATTGAATCAATTACTGAAAATAATAAATCAATGAACTCGTAATAATTGCCTTACTGATATATGTAACAATAAAACATTGAGGAGTTCATTTAGTCACTCTACTGTCATTTTGTATAAATTTGGCCAATGATTGCGGGACCAGCAGCATTAACGTGGATTCGAACCACGGGCAATGACAATCATCCATGTCACCTTCGCGATTCCAACCTTAAACGTGTAGCATTGACAGCAAGTTAATAGTCAACACCGCCACTACGCAAAGACAAAAAGTATATAGTTTATATATATTACTTTATACATGAATTATGATTATATATTATATGCTTAAAATAGTTGTCCATTTGAATTTTCCATTCTTCCATTTCTAAATGCGAATTAGGAACCTCGTGAAAATACTCTTTGGAAACAAGACTCCAATTGCATACTTCAATAATACCATTTGCTAAACAACACCATTGAATCACTAAATGACTTCCACTATCTCAAGTTTTAAACAACTAATATTAAAATCAGTTCTGCAATTTTAAATTAATATGGAACTCTTTGATTGTCCATTTAAATTCGTCATTAGTGCAAAAAAGACACATTGAAGCCATAAAATCACGGGGCTGAATAAGAAGTCATTATTCATTAAGTACCTAAAGATAATATTACAGTACACATATTTTAAAAGAAACTGCGCGTTACATAAGATGAATACCTACGAGGCATATATAAATAAAAATATGCCCCCTATAATAAAAAAAGAAGAACGTCTATTATACCAGGGTTCCTGAATTCAATGCGATATTTAAGTCCCAAAAGAAGACAGAACTTGCTCAGACGTAAACAATTATGTGTATCTTCTACACCATCGTTTTAGGCTATTAAATTTTCAAGAGTAGATGCTATTAAAGACCCCAGAATTCTCCCTTTGTGTTGATTTGTAAGAGGAAAGTAATTTTTCATTTGCTTTGTTTGCCATCAACTCAGAATAAGCCGATTTTCTATAACAGAAAAGGGAATAATCCTCCACTGCATGTGCTGCTTCATACACTTTTCTTTTTTTTTTTCTTCATCATCATCACTTTCTTCTACAAAACTTCGTTTGAGTGTAAGGTGATTTGTCATCTTTAATACCGAAAATATATTATTATTTGCGCTCCATTGCATAACTCGCAATGGCCCCCAGGCATTTAGGTTTGAAGAAATAAAATTCGGTTGTCACGAAGAATTGAGAATAAGGGTCAAAGAAAAAAAGGGAAAAGAAGTGGAGGCAAAGCTTTAAACAGCTCGCTTTGGTGGAAAAAGTAAGTGAAATATGAAAGGCATCTAAATTGTGTTGATTGAGTACGTGTGAAATCGGGTAACAGTTTTTCCCTCTGTTAAGGGACTTTTATTTTTAAAAGGGCGTCTAAAAGGCTGCTTTGAAAATTATTTGTTTTTGATGTTTTAGAAAGAATATACAGAGAATGGTTTTATTGTGAGTATCTTAAGTAAAAAGTAGAATATAAAATGATTCATTTTATTAAATTATTATTATTTTTTTTTAGTAATTTTTCAGTTATGACTTTCCTTAAAATGATTATTTGCTCTCTTTTAAAATTGAAAAGTAAAGTATTTATCAATAAGGCAATTGTAATGATATAAGAGACAATTAATCATTGAATCAATTACTAAAAATTTAAATAAATAATAAAAATTAGTAATAATTGCCTTACTGATATGTGTGATTAAATGAATCATTTGAGGAGATTTGGTTTGTCATTCTGAATGATCATTTTTGTTTAAATATTTATATGATAGTTAGACAGGGACCTACAGTTTAAATGGATTCGAAAAAAATCTACTATAACAAATATCCATCCACCTTCAGGATTTGAACGTGAAGCCTTTAGTAAAAGATGTATACCAAACGGGCACCTCCGTGAATCGAAAAAATTTTTACATTAAACGTGTGGCATTGACAGCCAGGAGCGCTGGTTTAAAATATTTGCAAACCTTTAACAAAATTTTCCATAACTAAAAAAATAATATAAAAAGTTTATATATATATAAATAAAAACCATTGTATATTTAATTAAATTAATAACAAAGCGAAAATAATAAATAAAGTAACAGAAAGTATAAATAAATGTTTATAATTTTTTATTTTGATTAAAAATATCTATATGCTGCAAAAATTGTCCATTTAAATTTGTTATTTAGAGCAAAGAATCCATTGAAGCCATAAAATCACTGGGCTGAATAAAAGCCATTATTCATCAAGTACCTAAAGATAACACTACAGTTCACATATTTTTTAAAATAAACTGTGCGTTTCATAAGAGAATACTTACGAGGCAATGAAATATATGCCTTAAAAAAAGAACGTCTGTTATACCAGGGTTTACCTGAATTCAATGCGATATTTACGACCCAGAGAAGACAGAAACTGCTCAGACGTAAACAATTATGTGTATCTTCTACACCATCGTTTTTAGGCTATTACATTTTCAAGAGTAGCTGCTATTAAAGAACCCAAGAATTCTCCTTTGTGTTGATTTGTAAGAGGAAAGTTATTTTCATTTGCTTTGTTTGCCATCAACTCAGAATAAGCCGATTTTCTATGTGAAGAAAAGGGAATAATCCCCACTGCTTGTGCTGCTTCATATATTTTCTTTTTTTCTTTTCTTCATCATCATTCTACAAAACTTCGTTTTGAGTGTAAGATGATTTGTCATCTTTAATACGAAAAATATTATTATTCTTATTTTTTTTTTTTTGCATTCCATTGCATAACTCGCAATGGCCCCCAGGCATTAAGGTTGAAGAAATAAAATTCGGTTGTCACTAAAAATTGAGAATAAGGGAGGAAAAAAAGGGGAAAGAAGTCGAGTCAAAGCTTTTAAACAGCTCGCTTTGGTGGAAAAGTAAGTGAAATATGAAAGGCTTCTAAATTGTGTTGATTGAGGACGTGTGAAATAGGGTAACAGTTTTTCCCTCTGTAGGGACTCTTTTTCAAAAGGGCGTCTAAAAGGCTCCTTTGAAAATTATTTGTTTTGATGTTTGTGCTGAAAGAATATATAGAAGTGTTTTTATTGTGACAATAGTTCACAAGTATCACAAGTAAAAAGCAGAATTCAAATGATTCATTTTAATAAAAATAATATTATTTATTTTTAGTAATTTGTGAGTGGATGATATTCCTGAAAATAGTTATTTGCTCAGATTTAAAATTGAAAAGTAAAGTTTATCAGTTAGGCAATTATAACGATATTAGAGACAATGAATCATTTATGATTCATTGATTAAGTGATTGCTCAATGAATAAATTGCTCATTGGAGAATTGCACCTGGCTTTTAAATAAATAATTTTTTATTTACCTTCATCCCATTGGCCTGATAAGTTTACTGAGCATTTAGTTATTGTCATAAATGTTTGAATAGATGGTAAGTTTAATATATTTAGATATGATCAAAGATTGAAGCTGTAGAAAAAGAAACATTCAAGGAAGCATTGAAAATAAATGAGCCATGTTCTAATGAAAAAAATGGCTAAAATGATAACTGATTCAAATTAAAACATTAATCCTTTTGAAACTTTAATCCTTTAGAAAAGATGTATTACTCATACACGGTGGGTTTTGTTGAAAAGAAAAAAAAAAAATATTACCTTATTATAAAAACCCATGTGGTTTCTCTTTACAAACAGAAAATAATACAATTAAAATATCAATATGCAAACTTTTATCTTTAACAAAATTAATAACTAAAGGAAAATAGTAAATGAAGTAACAAAGTACAAATAAATTTTTATATTATTGACTTTTGAATTAGAATCTTCTGTATGTTCAAAATATTTATCCATTTGGATTTTTCATTCTTCCTTTTCTAAAAGTGAGTTAAGAAATGCCTTTGGAAACAAAAAATCCAATTGCATACTTCAATAATTCCATTTGCTAAAGAACACCATTGAATTACTAAATGACTTCCACTATTCCATGTTTAAAAAACAGTCTGGAAAATAGTTCTGCCATTTTAAAATAATCCAAACTCTTTAATTGTCAATTTAAATTTGTCATTTAGAGCAAAAGACGCATCGAAGCCATAAAAATCACTGGACTGAATAAAAGCCATTATTCATCAAGCGCCTAAAGATAATACTACAGTACACATATTTTAAAAGAAACTGCGCGTTGCATAAGATAATACCTACGAGGCAATGAAATATATGCACTAAAAGAAGAACGTCTATTATACCAGAGTTTCCTGAATTCAATGCGATATTTACGACCCAAGAGAAGACAGAAACTGCTCAGAAGTAAACAATTATGTGTATCTTCTACACCATCGTTTTAGGCTATTAAATTTTCAAGAGTAGCTGCTATCAAGGAACCCCAGAATTCTCCCTTTGTGTTGATTTGTAAGAGGAAAGTAATTTTCATTTGCTTTGTTTGCCATCAACTCAGAATAAGCCGATTTTCTATAACAGAAAAGTGAATAATCCTCCACTGCATGTGCTGCTTCATATATTTTCTTTTTTTTTCTTCATCATCACTTTCTTCTACAAAACTTCGTTTTGAGTGTAAGGTGATTTGTCATCTTTAATACCGAAAATATTATTTATTATTTTTTTTTTTTTGCACTCCATTGCATAACTCTTAATGGCCCCCAGGGGATTAATGTTTGAAGAAATAAAATTCTGTTGTCATGAAAAATTGAGAATAAGGGGGTAAAAGAAAAAGGAAAAGAAGTCGAGGCAAAGTTTCAAACATCTCGCTTTGGTGGAAAAGTAAGTGAAATATGAAAGACATCTAAATTGTGTTGATTGAGTACGTGTGAAATAGGGTAGCAGTTTTTTCCTCTGTAGGGACTTTTATTTTTTAAAAAGCCGTCTAAAAGGCTCCTTTGAAAATTATTTGTTTTTGATGTTTGTGCAGAAGAATATACATAAATGTTTTTATTGTGATAATTGCTCTTATGCATTTTCAATAAAAAAGCAAAATATCAAAGGATTCATTGTATTAAAGTATTATTATTTATTTTTAGTAATTTATGAGTTGATGACATTCTTTAAAACGATTATTTGCAAACTTTTAAAATTGAAAAGTAAAGTATGTTATTAAAGGAATTATTACGATATAGTATCATTTGAGAATCGTATCTAACTTTTAAATAAATATATAAAATTTAAAAATTTAACTTCATCACATCGGTCTATTAAGTGTTTTGGGCATTTAGTCATTGTTGTAAATTTTTGAATGATTTCAAGTCTAAATGCAATTAGGAATTATGACACACGGGCAATGACAAAAAATAATATAGTTTATAAATATAAGAAAATAATTTTTTATCTTTAACAACTTAATATCAAAGGGAATGTAATAAATGATATACAAATAAATTTTTACATTATTGACTTTTGAATTATGATTATTTTATGTTTAAAATATTTGTCAGTTTAGATTTATCACTTTTCCATTTCTAACATGCGAATTAGGAATTACTTGAGAAATACTCTTTTTGGGAACAAAACTCCAATTGCATACTTCAATAACTCCATTTACTTAACAACACCATTGAATCACTAAATGACTTCCACTATTCCAAGTTAAAAAAAAAACACTTGAAAACAGTTATGCAATTTTAAAATAACATGGAACTCTTCAATTGTCCATTTAAATTCCTCATTTAGTGCAAAAGACCCATTGAAGCCATAAAATCACTGGGCTGAATAAAAGCCATTATTCATCAAGTACCTAAAGATAATACTACAGTACACATATTTTAAAAAGAAACTGTGCGTTATATAAGAGAATACTTACGAGGCAATGAAATATAAGCCCTAAAAAGAAGAACGTCTATCATGCCAGGGTTCCCGAATTCAATGCGATATTTACGACCCAGCAGAAGGCAGAAACTGCTCAGACGTAAACAATTATGTGTATCTTCTACACCAACGTTTTAGGCTATTAAATTTTCAAGAGTAGCAGCTGTTAAAGAACCCAGAATTCTCCCTTTGTGCTGATTTGTATGAGGAACGTAATTTTCATTTGCTATATTTGCAATCAAATCAGAATAAGCCGATTTTCTATAACAGAAAAGGGAATAATCCTCCCCTGCTTATGTTGCTTCAAATATTTTTCATTTTTTTTTCTTCATCACCATCACCTTCTTCTACAAAACTTCGTTTCGAGTGTAAGGTGAATTGTCATCTTTAATGCCGAAAATATTATTATTTTTTTTACACTCGCAATGACCCCCAGCCATTAAGGTTAAAGAAATAAAATTCGGTTGTCGCGAAAAATTGAGAATAAGGAGAAACAAGCAATATAAAAAAATTTTTAAAGTCAATTCCTACTTTTTTCTCACTCTATTGCAGAAAGTCTTTTATAAATAATTTTCATTCATTTTTTAAAGTTTATCTGGAGCCATCTATTGGTAGATACATGCAACTTAAATCTAAAAAAAAAAAAATGAATTACTTAATTAATATTTGAAAAAAAAAAAAAAAAACTATATTAACATCAAGTCTCATCCACTACAAGTTCAAAAAATGCATCTGAACTTGATTGGATGAATAAAAAAGTATTTTATTAACGAATGAAAATTTTAAGAAGATATGTATAGGGAGAGTGTGAGCTAATAGAAAGAATCGAAAAAGGGGAAAAGAGTGGAGGCAAAGCTTTGAACATCTCGCTTTGGTGGAAAAGTAAGTGAAATATGAAAGGCATTTAAATTGTGTTGATTGAGTACGTGTGAAATAGGGTGGTAGTTTTTCCCTCTGTAGGGACTTTTATTTTTAAAAGGTCATCTAAGAGGCTGTTTTGAAAATTATTTGTTTTTGATGTTTGTGTTGAAATAATACATAGAGATGCTTTTATTGCCGATAGCTTTTGAATCAAGTAAAAAGCAGAATATGAAATGATCCATTGTATTAAAAGTAATATTATTTATTTTCAGTTATTGGTGAGTAGATGATATTCCCTAAAATGCTTATTTGTAAACTTTTCAAGCTAAAAAGTAAAGTTTATCAGTAGGGCTATTATAACGATATAAGTGACAATGAATCTTTGATAATTCATTGAGTCATCAATGATTTTTTTCTTCTAATGCAGCTGGCAAATAGACCGTGATCTTTCGATGTTACTCACTTTGCATTACCCAGGGGGCGCGTGTAACTTGATGGTAAGCTACGGACGCGGCGTAACAATGCCTCCCGCATCGCTCTACGATCCTATTAGGACCGGGACCTACGGCTTAAAGTGGATTCCGAACCACTACAACACCCATGGGCAAAGCCGGGATTTGAACACGCTACCTGTGGTACCGAACGCCAGAGGTCATCAATGATTCAATTACTAAAAATAATAAATCAATGAACTCGTAATAATTGACTTACTAATATACATGACAATGAATCATTTGAGGAGGTTTTGTATGTCACTCTATGGTCATTTTATGCACACTTTAGGTTAATTAGACAGTGGCCTGCAGTTTAACTTGAATTCCGATTTGATTTCTACTAACAAATATCCACCCCACCTTCAGGATTTGAGCGTGAAGCCTGTGATTCCAAAGGCCAGAGATGTAGCCAATTTGTCACCAAGCCGCTGAAACTGTTCTGGCTGGCCTGAATGGCCGAGCGGCTAGCGCTCTGCACTTGGTACTATAGGTTTCGGGTTCGAGTCCCGGTGGTGCCATGGATGTTTGTAGTGGTTCGAATCCACTTTAAGCCCGTAGGTTCCGGTCTCATATGACTGTAAGAGCGTCAAGGAGCAAAAAGTCAGACTTCTACCTATGGGTGCTCCATCGCAACAGAAGCTGCACCTTTTCCTCCATCAATGAGTAGATCCCTCATGGGATGTCCATCCAGCACTGCAGGACATTGAGGGTTAGTCACAAGAAATCTTTTCTGGCTTTTAAATAAAAAAAACCTTTTTTAATGTATCTTTATCACATCGACCTATTAAGTTTGTTGGGCATGTAATTATTGCCAAATTTTTTTAACAGATTATAAGTTTAAATGCATTTAGAAATTATGCAAAGTTTGAAGCAATATACAAAAAAAAAAAAATTAAGCATACATTCAAGATAAATGAGTCACGTTCTAGTGGCAAAAATCGGCTAAAATGATAAAAGATGCAAATTAAAACATTAATCCCTTTGAAAAGTTAATCCTTTATAAAAGATGTATTACTTATGAATCCTAAATCAATGAATGAATCATAAAATAAACCAAATAGAATTACGTATCATTCGTTCATAATAATACATTTTATAGTCTTCTTTTGAGACATGATGACCGAATGACTAATACTCTGGCGCTCGATGTCAGGTTGTTTGTAGTAGTTCGGAATTCACTTTAATTCGTAGGTGCCAGTCTAATATAACTGTAGAGCGTAGGGGTGATAACCCTATCCCGTAAAAAGAAAATCATCTCATGTTTTGAAATCTGCCAGTAGGTAGACGACCTCGTGCCCAAAGGGGGCCTGTTGCGCCAATGAAGAAGAAGAAGAAGAAGTCTTCATTTGCTATACGAGGAACTGTACGCTAGGTATTTAGTGTAAAATTTAATTATTTGTCCTATAAAAATCTATTGTTTTAATTATTTTTAATTTTTTAATTTTTAAAATTAAATTTCTTAAATTGCAAAAATAATTTTACATTTTGTTCTTTTAATACAAAATTTTATTTTGGTATCATTTCTTAAGTTTATTGTTTCTCTTCCTTAAGTATCTAATAGAGTAAAATAAATATTTATATTTCAAAAGAAAAAGTGGGCTTGATTGACCGAGGGGTTAGCTCTCTGGCAATCGGTATCACAGGTTTTGGGGTTGAGTCCCGGCGGTGTCATGGATGTTTGTAGTGGTTCCGTATCCAGTTTAAACGTAGGTCCCTGTCTAACAGGATCGTAGAGCGTTGCGGAGGTAGTAGAGTTTTTGCATACCGTACGTTAGTTACCGTAGGACGTCCGTTAAAGCTTTCTCCCTAGCGCGCATGCTCATAGGGAAATTATGTTTCCTATGAGCATGCGTGCTAGGGAAAAGAAAATTACCGGACGTCCTACGGTAACTAACGTACGGTATGCAAAAACTCTCTATTGTTACTCCGCATCCGTAGCTTATCTTAGCTACAAGAACCCCCCTATGGGTAGTGCTAAGTGAGTAACGTCGGTGCAGCGCTTGCCTTAAGGCATTAAAGACAGCTGTTTAAGTGTTGCCAGCTGCATTAAGAAAAAAAATCATAAGAAATTTCTTATAATAGGAAGACTTTTTTTGCAGAAATTTTCAATCAGAACTTAATCGCTAATTAATAAAATGCACTTTTATAGACCATCAAAAAAAAAAAAATAAATATAAATTCTGAAAAGGGATAAAACTGATGAAGCAGTTATTGTATTAAGAATCAGTTATTTTTACTTGAATTTCAGAGAAAAAATCTCTAATATAATATACTCTTAAATTCGAAAAATTAGAAAAATAGCAAGTTTAATTAATAAAAATATGAAAATAAATTTTTCAACTAAAAACAAAAACAAGAGTCGAGAAAAAAGATAACTCTCGAGAGTTATCAAGTCTTTATAAGTTATTGTCAAGTGTTTTTTTACCTTTTTGTTGTGAAAGAAATGAAATAAAAAGAATTTCTAAAAACTCAACAATGAAATTCAATAAAGTAGAATGTAAACGTAAATTTTTAAACTTCTAAATTTTTCAAAAAGGACGTTATAAGAACGAGAATTTCTATAGAAAAGCGTCTAAGCGTATAACACTATTTGACATAAATTTTTCACTTAAAAACCTTTTTGTTCATTATTTTCTATCATAAAGGATTTTTTTTTTTTTTTTGGGGGGGATTTTTGTATAGTTTTGGACATATTCTTTTTTTTGAGGAAGTTCACTGAACTCAAATTTTTAATAAATTCTTATAATAAAATCGATACAATATATATATGTTAATTTATAGTTTAATGGTAGTTTAATTTAATTTGTCGTTTAATGAATTATTTTATTGAACCTTACGGAATTTCCAGTACTGTAATATAGATTTAAGTCCATAGATTACTGTCCATAGATTTAAGCTGAAGTTTCCACCAGATATTATAATAGCAAAAAAAAGCAATATGTCGCAAAAAGTCAGACAGTCAATAGACTGATAATAGTCTAATTTCTAATCGATAGACTTATCTCTTAGACTGACAGACAATAAACTGATCTCTGCTTGCTTTGTCTTCTGATTGGCTGACGTTTAGCTACGTGCGATCTTAGTATCTGGTAGGAATATAGTTTTAAAGAGGAAGTATAGACCATCGATAGAAATGAGAATCACGTAGGAAATCATGGCCGGAAAATGTCACTCGTAGGGGAAAGAGACTTAAGTATACAATAGTATTTGAAGATCTTCATTATATGCATATACAAAATAGTAGAATAATAAGCACCAAAATAGGATGTTCTCTCAGGAAGTATTCAAAAAAAAAAATTTCGTCCATTAGCAATGATGTACGCTTGGCATCTATGCTGCTTCGGATGTCACATTTTATAAGATGTCGGAGTCGTCACATCAATTAGTACGATTTGGGCCAATTGATCTATGCCAGAATCAATAGACATTTCCACGATGATTTTGAAAGCATCGCGTGGGAATAAAATCAATAGATGATAACATAGACGATCTAGAGACGTGATTAGACTAGATGAGAGTAGAGACATCTACAATGTTACCATGTCTAAACCATCAATTCCTAAATTCAGGGTCCCTAGTCTCCAACCTTCGGTCCAAAGTCATATATATATATATATATATATATATATATATATATATATAGGTACATTGTTTAAACAAGGTCATGTTGAAACAATAATTATAGTTGCAATCTAGCAATCATCTCAATCAGTTGTTTCTAAATAAGCCAAAGTTAGAGTTATACAAATCATCATCGAAAGTGAGTTTCTCAAATTTAATATCTCATGCCCAAAAATTCAGTGCCATGTTTGCTTTATCTTCTATATGTGAACAAGTGTTTTCAACTATGAACCTTAGGAAGAATTATTTCAGAAGTAGACTGACAGATAAGCATTTAGGCCTCGTTCCTCAGAATCGGTACATCTCACTTCGAACCTCAATATAAGGAACTCATCTCATTAACATATTTAAATTGTAATACTTTGTATATTGTTTTTAAAATTTTAGAAAAAAATAACCTTGGCCCGCCAATTTTTTTTTTTTTTTTTTTTTTTTTTTTCGATTTTTGGCCCGACCGAAAAGTTTGCCCATCCCTGTTCTACAACCTATCAAGTTTGTATATGGAGTCTTGATCCCCCCGTACATTTCTTTCTCTCTGAGCATCTGGAAAAAATTGAAATTAATCTTTCCTCTTTGGGAAAAGCAGTTTTAATTTAATTTTTACTTAAACAACAAAAGAAGATGATGAGTATACTTGATTTCAATACTTTTAAATTGTGTACCGTATGTTACAGTCTTTTGCAAAATTGGAAGAAATATCAAACAAACCAGCTTTTATAAATATTCATAATGGTAGCAAAACATCACTATATATACTTTTATTTAAATCACAATAACAAAACACGAATTCTCAAATTATAGCATTTAAATTTCTTTGGAAAATATTTATGATTGAAGAACCTCACGACACACAGTTGTAATTTCAGAAAGTTCCCTCTACCAAACTTAGACAACAGAAGTTGAATTCCCACAATCTTCTTCCAACTCTTTAAAGAATGTAAAAATTGGTAAAACTTTATTCTTATCATGTAAAGATCTTCTAGACGTAAATAACATCCGCCGCAAATGATCACAAACAGGAGATCACTAGTGCATAGATAAACAAAAGTGAAAATGATCATCGTTAAAATGTAAGAAGAATTTTAAAGAAACTGTTCTCAGTAGACGAGAAAAATTCTGTTTTAACTTGAAGTATCAAAATGGGGAAACGATGGATTTGCAATGTCAAATCGAGAGTTTAGTTAGAAAGGAAAGGATTATAACGAAAGCATTTTAGAAATAGTTTGTTATAAAATGAATTTAATTTTTGAAGAACTTTCAAACAAAAAAGACAAAATGTGCAACCGTTATTTTTAAAATTCTTCTTGAGATTAAACATTCTAACATTTTTAATACACTGTTTGCGTATTTTTCAAGATATAAGATAGTTCATATATTTAATAAAAGCTAATGGAAAGTCTGAAAATTATAAACGTTATTTAAAGCGTTAGATGAAAATGAAAATTTGTATAACTTATGAGTTAAATAATTTATAAATAAATATATATATAATAAAATATTTCAAAGAGGACATATAAAAATTAAGAAACTTTTTTTGAAAATTCGAATTATGAGAATAAGAATAAAAGAAAAGAAATGCATTAAAAAAATGTTATTTCGTCCATTTTTTCGACTATTTTTTTTTTTTCAAACCCTTAAGGGCCATCAAAGATCAAGTATGAACAACAAAAGAGAGCCGCTATCTTTGAAAGTGGTTTAAGTCCATTTTTTGACAAAAAAATTAGTTAATGATAACAATGAATGCAATCTACTATGAGTTTTTTTTTTTTATCTATAAACAGTTCTCCAAAAAAATCCTTCAAAAATTTCATCATTTTGTCAATGTAAATTTACGTAGTTAATAAAATTACAAATATAATTACTTACTTAGAAATATAATTGCTTATATCATTACTTTACATTATATAATTCAAATATAATTACTTTATTAATTAAGGGGCCTGAATGGTCACTCTGGCGCTCACTACCACATGTTTCGGGTTCGAGTCCCGGCGGTGCCATGGATATTTGTAGTGGTTCGAATCCACTTTAAACCGTAGTTCCCGGTCTAATAGGATCGTAGAGCGTTGCGGGGGTATTGTTACTCCGCATCCGTGGCTTATCTTCAAGTTACACGCGCCCCTGGGTAATGCAAAGTGAGTAACGTCTGTGTAGCGCTTGCCTTAAGGCATCAAAGACAGCTGTTTAAGTGTTTGCCATCTGCATTAGAAAGAAAAAAAAAACTTTACTAATTAAAGTGGCGTAATAATATTTAAGACATAATATTTAGTTCAAAAATTATACTACATAATTTCTCTACTTCGTTTATATGTGTGGCCACTCTGTTAATACCATAAAAATATTCGTTCGTTCACTGGAAATTTTGTTGTTTGCTAAATCACATTTAGTAAAATTTTTCATGTAATGTTCATAATCAATATAGTGTTAAGAATTGTAGGAAGTTTTAAAACTACCATGAAACTAATTGAATCTTTAAATTTTTATGATAGTCATTTGAAATTTTCCATAAACTTATTAAATTTCAATTTAGGTCCTGTAAAATAAAAAAAATACACACCAGTAGAAGTATTGTTAACGATAGAAATAGCTGAATCCTAAAATTTAGCACAAGCTAATTAACAATTTAATATTCAATTTATTACGTAACTTAAAAAAAATTGCGTGCCTATGCAACAATTTTAGTGTTTGGGTAAGAATGAGTATATCTCCAGGGAAATAAAATGCACCCTTTTATTATTTGATGCAAACTTTCTGGTTTTATGGGTCAGCAAAGTAAGATAATTAAGCGCTTACTTGGGTTTTAAAATCAATTCAATTGATTAGCATGCAACCTAATCTAAGTTCAATTAATTTTTGAAAAGTTTAAATCGTAAAATAATTAAAGTTTTTTTCTTTGTCAATAAGTTATTTTTTTTGGGGGTTAATGATTCTGGTTAAATTAAACAATCATTCTTCTTTAAAAAGTTTAATTTTAACTAAAAAAAGAAACGAAATACATCTGAAATAGTTCAGTTAAAATTACACAGTTTGAACCCAGTGAAACACTATATTACTCTTTATAATAGAAAAGTCTTTTGATAAAATTTCGGTCTTTCAAAAGAAACATCAATTTTTATAAATTTATAAAGTACTTCAATGAAGTAATTTTTTTGAGTAAAATTTAGGTGAACATTTATTCAAAATGCAATGGAAACCATACAAATTCTATTGAATTTACCTTTCTTTGACATTATCGCGTCTACTCGTGATGTGAGTCATGTCTCAGTCGCCAATCACGCGTTCGAGCAGGAAGAGCTGTGCTTCAACATTTGCCATAGCTTTAAATATATATTAGGTGTATCTGCTGGTATTTGCAAGAAGCAAACTTTTAAATGCATGTCGTTTCGAAGTTACAATTTTGTAATATGAGTTGTAGAATCGATAGTTCTGCAGGGCCTTCATGCCCCATCCAAAATAAATGCAATCTAGCAAGCCTCTAACAGATGAAATTGCAAATTTGTTGGTCATCTTTTGTACGAGTACCCGATTGAAGTTAGTTATGACAGCGATGATTGGTTTGGTTTGTCGCTCTACAGTCATTTATTGCCACACTTTGGGCTAATTAGATAGGGACTTACAGTTTAACGTGGATTCCGAACCACTCACAAACATCCATGCCAGGATTGGACCCTGAAGCACCGAAAGGCCAGAGTGCTGTTCAGTTGGCCATCAGACCGCTCCAGAAATGAAGATTCAGTTCCTCACCAAGGTGCCCATGATATTTCGAATTCTGAAGAGATTGCTTCAAGACAAGCAAAAGCCGACATGTCATTAGCCGAATTCCGCTATGGTACGAAATAAAATCATTTATTTTCATTATTTTGTTTTATTTTTTACGCATAAAGCGCCATCGCATAATTGGTCATTTAGAAAATAATTTTACCTAGAGTCTTTCACACGCTGGCGTATAGTCAAAATATTCTATCACTAAAGGCCTATCACCCTGTGTGATTATACTTCAGTGTCCTGCAAAGCGGAACGGACATCCCATGAGTAGTCTACTCATGGATGGAGGGAAAGGGGGCAGCTTCTGTTGTGTTGATCATCCTTAGGTAGACCGAAATATAAGGCTAAGAACCTAAGTGGATTCCGAAGCACCATAAACATCCCTGTCACCGCCGGGACTCGAACTCGAAACCTGTGGTACCGAGCGACAGAGCACTAGACACTCGGCTATTCAGGCCCGTGATAATGCATATCATAGCGGTTTTAATATGATATACACATTTTATTATCACTTTTCAATCATATTCATTAATGGAAGTAAATTGCCTTCTTAGAAAACCCCATTTCTACAACGGGGCGATAACTACCAACACATCCGCGCGTGACTAGCAACCAAAGTGTTAGATCATCAATCTTTACGAACTAAGAATCAAGTCCAAAACAGCATAATGTACGTGAATTACACACTCTATAACCTACACGCTTATTTTTAAAAAAAAACACAAATAAATTATTCTAATAAATAGAAAAGATATATATAAGGTAACAATTCTAGAATATAATCTAGAATCAATCTAGAATGAATCAAGTCATCTAATGGATCAAGTCCAATACAGCATGATGTACATGAATTATACACTCTAATCTACACGTTTAATTAAAAAAAATTTAAATAAATTATTCTAATAAGCTAGAAAAATATATACATATATATAGTCATACTTCTAGAACAGAATTTTACACTGTAACTGATATTTACGTTTTTTTCCTCACAGTTGTTTGAAGATGTGGATAAAAATTACTGCTGTCTATTATCAAAATAGATTAAACGTACATTACACATTAACATCGTGTTTTAAGTATAAATAATTTTAGGGAAAATATTTCATTGCTGGTTTCGTATTTTCTGGTTCCATATCAGGAAAAAAAAGCTCCGTGCGAATTTTTACAATGATCAAACTGTATCTCATAAAATTCAAGCATCTCTAACTACGACAAAATTTAAATTTGTCCAAATTTATTGCCTGCCCAGTAAGTTTTCTGTATGTAAGTATAAATATAAGTACATAAGTACACGTATATACTTAAATATAAACTATCAAGTTTATATTTAATTTAAATATATATTTAAGTTATATATTTAACTTAAATATAAACTTGAAAATACAGAAATGTGGATTATTTTCATTGTATCTTGGGATCAGTATTTTTAATCGAAAATTCGAAATATGTACTTTTATTTATTTATTAATATTGCTTTTTTGAAATACAAATATATATTTTTAAAAATATTATCATTTTTGATTCATATAACATGTTTGGATGATGTCTGGATGTCATCCACTGTTATATGTTTGGATATCATCCACTAGCCAATTGTGAACAATTCAGCAGGCATCATGGGAAGACCAAATTACTTCTGTTATCCAATCATCTGCCTCTAATTGATATAAGAAGCTCTTGACAACCAATCGTGTGTCTGCTGCTGTCAATACAAGGATAGAATAACTGTGCAGAGTGACCCAGATGTGAGTCAAAAACATGATACGTTCACTTTTAGTGTTAGTTATTTATTTTAATCATTAAACATTTAAATAAACATTTATTAATTAAAATGGAACTAAAAGGCCTGTCCAATGTCCTTTTATTACAATATTCAAATTTTTGTTTTAGAAAATCTAAACGAAAAATTTAAAATACTTAAATTTTTAACCAAATCCTCATCGAACGTTTGTATACAGAAAATACATTATTTAATGATTGTCAAAACTGGGTACTACTAATACTATTACTAATACTAAATTATCTGTAAAATGTAATCTAACATACCATAACATATCATTTCGGATTAAGATTAATGCAGCTGACATATCGTATCTAGCATAGTTAACTTTATGAAATCTACTAATTGTACTAAATAATTCATACACATTAGTTTACAGATTGAATTTGTTGTAAATTGTAAAGATAAAGATAAGAAAATGCTAAAAATTGATCTGAATCATCTTATATTTAATTATAATATAAAAGCTGAAATTGACAGACAGATCATAAGCATGATAAAATAATGTAAAAGATAAATTTTTATCAATCCAAAAACTATTTTCTTAAAATATTCAGAATGTTGTTTTTAAATACTTAGGACAAAAATACTCATCAGTTTTGAAAAACGGATTCTTACCCACTTTAATATCACCTACTAATTATTCATAATAGTAATATATTATGAAAAGTAATGTAATATATTATTTTTAGTAAATGAAAAGATTTCTTAAAATTTATTCTGTTGGAATGTTGAAATAGTTGATTGAAGAACAGGTTAAATATGTCTGGAGATTTTATTTTGTCCTTCAACTTTAATCTGTGTTATAGTGTCGTACATCCCACGCATTCTAAATTCTTTATGGAAAAAAAAATCCTTTGAAAGTGAAAGGATATTTTAAAATAAGTTTTTCCGGAATAAATATCAATCTCATTAATTTCAAATTATATTCTAGAATTTACATCATATAATATTTGTGTGATTTATATTATTATTTTCGCCATATTTAATCCAAATAGGTAGTAAATGAATAACAAACATAATACACATTTATATTTTTTTACGAGTAAATAGACACCACATTTTTTCGTTTATTTAAATTTTAACATCATTTTAAAACTTTAATTTTAACAATCCCAGGATTCAAATTACTTCATATAGTCTTGGGATTTATTCTGTTTTTATAAAAGGTTTTCCACTTACTTTAGCAGTAATTAAATTTCTACTTATTTATGAGTGTAGTGTGGCATTTTTTTTTTCACGAGAAGACAGAAAATTTATTTGGCTGTTTTTTGCCGAAAGAGATTTTGGCATTTCATTCCCAGGAGACAGGAATGCATGTTATTTGACAAATATATAATTAATCCATCACTCAAATTTGACAGCAGGCGAGCTGTATTGCAGTAGTTATATTATATGCAATTAGAGATTTGTACTAATGATAATAATCTGTCACTCAAATCTGATACCAGATATTCGGTATCATGTATAATGAGGAAATTAGCGAATGTCTCTGCGACCTTCACAGGTCGAAACAACCACAGATTGAATATGAACTATACTAAGAGTTGTTCCATCATGATTAGTGATAGATCCCGAGGGTACTTAAGTATTAACGGTACCTTGGAGACAGACTTGGCGGTTTTTAAGTGTCGCCAATCTAACAGCTACTGAGGTTACCAAACCAATAGAATAGATATGTGCCACTTAAAAACCGCCAAATCTGTAGCTGCGGTTGGAGCGTGTGCTCTTTATTGGCGAAACTGTCGGCAAGGTACCGTTAATACGTAGGTACCATTCCGAGTTGCAAAATGTCTACTCCATGAGAAGGGAAGGAAACTGTCCACTTTCCCCCCCGATAATGAATTGTTTTAAAAGAGGTTTTTTTGAAGAAGAAGAAGAGAGGGTTCTGCGACGAGTCTACCAGAAGTGTTGTCTTTCTTTTTTTCTCTGAAGGGACTGAATAGGCCGGATTAAGGTCTGCCGCAGTCCAGTGCATTAGAATCGTCGTAGACTCGAGAAGTCTGAAAATCACCGTCGTTGGAGTGAACTGTACTTGTGAATCAAATTATCTCCATTTTTCATTTTTTGAAAATACAGTTCTGTATATACAGTGTGCCACAAAATTGAGTATACACCTTAGAAACTTAGAGACTTTTTGCAATTACAAATTAAATATTGCTTTAAGATGATTGAATTTTTTACCTTATATACTTTAGTCTATGCTTTACCGTACTATACTTAAAAATTGTTACGTTTATTTATTTTTTACGAAAAAAATAAAAGATCTGAGACGAGAGAAAAAATAACACCACAAAAATAAGTATACACCTTTATTAATTTCCTTTTAACGTACAAATTAATATTTTGTTGCATAACCTTTTGCTTGAATTACAGCTTGTAATCTTCTGGACATAGATTCTACTAGTGTTTTAGTGGTTTCAACAGAAATTTTAGCCCATTCTTCTCTCAGAACCTTCTTGAGAATTTCCTTGCTTGTGTTTTCGTGCTCATGTACAGCTTTCTCTAATTTCGACCGCAAATTTTCGAGGACGTTTAGGTCAGGAGACTGGGCTGGAGTGTGTAATTGCTTCTTGCAATGGTACAGCAAGTATAACTGCACAATCTTCGCTGTATGCTTGGGGTCGTTGTCCTGCTGGAATATGAAGCTTCACCCAAGCCCCAACTTACTGGCACTTTTTTTCAAGTTATCATTTAAAATCCCCAAATATACATGTTTGTCCATAATACCATCAATAAAGCAAGCTCTCCAACTCCTCCAGCCGACATACAACCCCAAACGAGGACAGATCCACCTCCGAACTTGACTGTCTTAATAGTGTTTTTAGGTGCCAGTGCTTTCCCAGCTTCTCTCCATATTTTAAATCGTTCATCGCTTCCGTAAAGATTAAACTTACTTTCATCAGAAAATATTACAGTGTTCCAGAAAGAAAATAGGCTTTAAACGATGTTCTTTGGCGAAAATCACTCTCTTTGTCTAGTCACATACTTGATGAGTGGCTTTCGTATTGGTGTACGGCCATGAAACCCATATTGGTGATATGTACGTCGAATTGTTTCAACTGATATCTTTTTCCCGATTGTAGAGGACATCGATAAAGCTAGTTTAGAGGCACTCACCCTCGGATCTTTCTTTACTGAGTGAATGATCTTCCTCTTCGCTGTAGTACTCAGTATTTCTTTAGGTCCTCTTCCAATTGGCCACAGATCCAGTTTTTTATACTTCTGTATTATTTTTTGACGCAACCATGAGTTACACCAATCAACGAAGCGAATTCTCGAAGAGATTTGCCTTCTTTCGACCATTTTACAACCAATAAACGCTCAGATTCAATAGTTTCTCTACGAGAGCTCATTTTACGATTTTTAATGAGAAAAATACTATTTAAAAGCGTTGAAGTGCATTAGCACGTGTTATAAGCATCAGCTACTCCTGAAACTCTTTAAAGAAAATTTGAAACTAAAAAAGTGGTGGCATAATTTACAAATATAAGAAGTGTATACTCAATTTTGTGGCATGGTTTTCTATCTTTTCTTCGAATCGCTTAACTTTTTCGTAATAAATAAGTTAACTATAGAATTGTGTTATTATAGGATGGTAAAGCAGAGGTTAAAGTATCTAGGATAAAAAATTTATCTATTTAAATTAATATTTAATTTGTAATTGGAAGAAATCTAAAAGTTTTAGAGGTGTATACTCAATTTTGTGGCTCACTGTATGTATATAATGCTTGTAAATAAAAAATTAAATTGTTCCCGTGAACCTGAAAGTGGCCTTCTTCATGAAGCTGTTATAAGTCTAATATAGGTAATCACAGTAAAAACAGACTCTTATGATAGCAAATAGAACAAAAAAGTAAAAAAAATTTATTTCATAAATCAAGGATCTGCGGATTTTTTTAGAACAATGTTCAATGTGATTATGGTTAAGCAAACAAAAATAACATGAGTAATCCATCCTAGATTGTACACTTTTTTATAGAAGCAAGGACTGATAAAGAGTAGCAAAAACATAATTTATATGTGATCCAATAATTATTTTAATATTTTTAATTTATGTAATAGACAAGTATAAGATAATTTTAAATTTCCATTAATGAGGTCAAATGTTTTATATTATTTCATCTGTAAATATCATTGATATTCATGATTTTAACTTGTATCCTGACTATTATTTATTATTATGTAAAAACATACTCGTATATTTATAGATTTCATAAAATTTATTGCAGGGCTAATGTATAATAAAGAAATTTCCGAGAATAAATAAATAAATCTATTATAAAAATGATGCATTTTAGAGGAGTTTAATTTTGATTAAATGAAATTGATAAATTAATTTCTTATAGTTATTATAAGCTCGAACAAATTTTATAATCACCAAATTATCACAGAACATCTGCTTTTGTTGCTGTTAAATAACAAAAAAAAACAACAACAAGAAGAGTGACTCACGTTGCCTTTTGTAAAAACATTTCATTATTTGCAAATAAAATAAAATAATAAAAAAATAGTGCATTTTACAGGAGTTTAATTTTCATTAAATGAAATTGAAAAATTAACATCTCATAGTTATTATGAGTTTGAGCAAATTTTATTATAATCAAATTTATCACAGAACATCTGCTTTTTTTGCTATTGAATAACAAAAAACAACAAGGTCAGCGACTCATATGTCGAACGTTGTCTATTGCAAAAATATTTTAGTATTTACAAATAAAATAAAATAATAAATAAATGGTGCATTTTACAGAAGTTTATTTTGATTAAATGAAATCGATAAATTAATTTCTCATAGTTATTATAATTTTGGACAAATTTTATAATCAATAAATTTATCACAGAACATCTGCTTTTGTTGGTATTGAGCAACAACAAAACAACAAAACCAGTGACTCACGTTGTCTTTTTGTGAAAACATTTCAGCATTTCCAAATAAAATAAAACAAATGCAAAAAATAAATAAATGCAGAAGTTTAATCAGTAAAATAAAGATGTAGTGTTTTTAAAACAGAGACTTTCCGATTCACCGTAGACAAAACAAGCACCTTTCTGGGAAAGAAAAAAAAAAAAGAAAAACTGCTGCAAGATTTTTTTTTTTTTTTTTTCTTCATACTAGTATGAATTCGACAATCGACTTTAACGGTTAACAGACGCACCTGATTTTCGGAACGGCAAAAAGAAAAATAGCAGCAATAGAAAACACAATTTCCTGAACTTTATGTCAGATATCACTCGGATATTGTTTACTTGCGGACAGAAAAGATGTCGCTACAGCTGTCTCCATTACCTTTACATAAAACTCAAGGACTATTGTAGACAGTTTTCGAAACTCTGGCTGGTTTTTTTTTTGTGTGTGTGCTTTTTCCGGTGTAACGGATGCAAGAAAATGTCGTCTCAGTTGCATGTCGGACGATTTAACGATGCTAATAAAATTGGTTATTTCATGCGTGTTTGTGTGGAGTTTTAAATGATGCTTGTTTCTGAAGATTTAAGTAAAATAAGAGCTCCATTGTTGTTGGGTTTTTTGTTCACTGTAACTATAAAAATTTTCAGTACATGGAATTTCATATTATTAAAAATTGTTCTTTTTATCGATAACTTTGTGTGATATATCAGCATAAAAATATGCTCATTGGAAAGTTATACCAATTATTTAATACGCACATAAATTATTTATCTAGTAAGAACCTTAATTTATTTAATCTCTGAAGGGTTAAATTTACTCTAAATGAAAAAAAAAATAGACTTGTTTTTATTTGATTATTTACAATTTATTTATTTCACATATAAGTTTATCAAATCAGGAAAAAAAATTAGAAAAAATAATAATAATATTTACAATATAATTCTCAGCTTAATAATTTGAAAAAAAAACCTATTGCTTTAAATTATTCATATATTTCTTTAATGAGTTTATATACTATTTTTTATTACGGAGGATTTAATAGTTTTATTTATTTATTTATTTTTTTGGTATTATGATCTATGCAATCTAGCATTATGTTGTTGTTGTTTATCCCACTTGGTAGACGTCCAAACCAAGCCCACGAACCCGTAAGGACTCATGGTTGAAGGTGTGGTGTGATGGATCACCAGTAGGTAGAAATCTGACCTGGCTCCATTGACGCTCTGTCATATGAGACAGATGATCTATGGCTTAAGGTGGATTCTGAACACTCCAAACATTTATGACTCGAACCCGAAACCTGTGACAGCGAGCGCTAGACATTCGGCCATTCAGGCCCGTCTAGCATTACAATATTTACAAAACAATGATAATAAGTAGAATGTAATACTATGAGATCAGACATTTAATTATTATTTTGTTTCAGACGCTGAAGAATATTGCAATAAAAAAATTCTACAAAGCTTAATTTATTAAAAGTAGAATAATTTAAATTTAAAATAAAATATCATGCACTATGCGTCGAAACAGGTTAACGAAATATTATTAAAAATAATGTGATGCGATGGAAAATACTGTTACAAATGTAACAACTTTGTAAACAAGTGAAAATGATTACAAATCTTTAAAATTATTGCATGACGTTTGAAAATTTTTTATCAATTCTATTTATTATAGAAATGGTAAATGGAACCTCAGTTGTTATCAAACTAGGTCATGCAGAATTGTTTATTGCATATAGTCTTTCCAGATTTACTTCTTATAATAAATCTTTGGAGAATCTGTTTTAGCACTACATATTTTATTTTATTTGGGAAACATAACACAAATATTGCATGGAATATAAGTAATACATTAAATATACAAATATTTGTAAAAATAGTTTCCCATCAAAAGAAATGTTCTTATTTCTTTATACATAAACAGAACCAATTTCATATAATTCTTGAGACACTTGTATCATTTTATATCCAAATAAAATTTTTTTAATAATAAAGAAAAAGAAAGAAAAAAAAATACAAGCAAATTCAAATGCAAGGAAAAATATATTGTTTAAAAATTTATATTTTTTTACAACATTTTACCTATTAGTAAAGAACTTAATCAAAATGATTGAGTATTCATAAAGACATTTAAAAATTAATGAAATTGATAGATTTTGTAAACTCCAATTAAGATTATATGATTTTTACATAAACATTGCTTGTATTTATTTATTTTTTCAGTATAAATAAATGAAAACAATCGTAACGCAAATGATTCCTAAATCAGATACACAATGAGCCTGGTGGCAGAGTGTCTGGCGCTAGGTGTTACAGGTTTAAGGTTCGAGAAACTGCCTTGTCATGGATGTTTGTAGTGGTTCGGAATCCACTTGAAACCCTAGGTCCTGGTCTAATGTGACTATTTGGAGTAGGGCTGACAACTCTATCCAGTAAAAAAAAAAACAAAAAACAAAAAAAAAAAAAAAAGAGCTCTCGCATTTTAGAATCTGGCAGTAGGCAGACGGGGCTAGATCCACCATAGAGCTGTTGCCCCATTGAAGATTTGATTTGTCGCTCTACGGTCATCTTGTGCACGCGAGGGCTAAACAGAAATGACCTTACAGTTTAAAGTACATCCAATCTGAATCTGAAGCCTGTGACACCAAAGGCCAGAGCGCTAGCCACCAGGCCGTTTCCGATTGTCGCTCTACGGTCATCTTGTGCACGCGAGGGCTAAACAGAAATGAACTTACAGTTTAAATTACATTCAATCTGAATCTGGAGCCTGTGACACCAAAGGCCAGAGCGCTAGCCACTTGGCCACCAGGCCGCTTCCGATTGTCGCTCTACGGTCATCTTGTGCTCGCGAGGGCCAAACAGAAATGAACTTACAGTTTAAAGTACATCCTATCTGAATCTGAAGCCTGTGACACCAAAGGCCAGAGCGCTAGCCACTTGGCCCCAGGCCGCTTCCGATTGTCGCTCTACGGTCATCTTGTGCACGCGAGGGCTAAACAGAAATGATCTTACAGTTTAAAGTACATCCAATCTGAATCTGAAGCCTGTGACACCAAAGGCCAGAGCGCTAGGCCACTCTGGCCACCAGGCCGAAATGATCTTCAATTATAAGGGAGTATTCTATGTTTTCGCATATGTCGTGTTTCAGAAAAATACACGGTAGTTTACAGGATTATATGTTGCTCAAGGTTTAGTATGTAGTGCTACAAAAACTGCTTTGAAAAAGAGTAGACTCGATGGAATTTATGACTGTGCACCTCGTATTACCACTCAAACTGCCTGATTTAACTGGTTTTCTTAAATACAACACATAACTAAAGAACAGCAACTTACAACTTACAACTTTCTTTGAATGCATTAGTTATAGCACCTATCATTTTATGAAACATAGTTTGACAACTACTTTTAAAGTGGTCAATAAATTTCCAAGGAACCTTGAGATAAACTGCAGAAGTTTAATAAACTGTATTCCAGCATTAGAATATTAAATTATCCTCAAAAATGACTCATAATCTGTATCCAATCTACTTCTAGATAAAAAATAAAGATTAAAGAATATTTTAAGGAATAGAAGACATACTGCAGTTATGTTTAAATAAATGAAAGTATGAATACAGATTAGATTTTAACACGAAAGTCGTGAATTACTAAAACGCAAATTATCAAGATTAAGCCATTAAAAATGTCTTTTTTTTTAAACAGAAAAACTATGTCATGTTGAACCGGAAGAATTTAAGGATTACTTTTGCATTCAAAAAAGAAGCTCTTGCAATCTGTCAAGCCTTTTAACTCTTTGTTAGGCATAAGTTAAATATTCATTTAAGATTATTATACTGTGAAATAGTTCTTACCTAAAAAGAAGTTTTAGAATATGGTCTTAAAAGATGGTTCTTTAGAAGTTCTTGTAAGAAACTGGCTGTGAGTAAAATTTGGATGAGGTTGATACTTATTAAAGCAATACAAAAATCGTATTCGTCTTTGCAATTTTGTTTATTCATTATATTTTGTAGATTAAAAATGGGAATAAGTTTAAAATTATAATTAAAAAATAATAAGTATTAAGATAATATAACTGAAAAAGTAATGAAAAACAAGTAATATCAAAAAAAAAAAAAAATTTAAGTCAATTCCTACGTTTTGCAGAAAGTCCTTTATAAATAATTTTCATTCATTTCTTTAAGTTTATCTGGCGCCATCTATTGGTAGATATATGCAACATAAATCTAAAAATAACTAAAATTAATGAATTTAATTTAATTACTGAATTAATATTTGAAAAACTGTTTTAGCATCAATTGTATCCATTACAAGTTAAAAAAATGTATTTGAACTTGAGTGGATGAATAAAAAATATTTTATGAACGATTGAACAAGATACATATAGGGAGAGTGTAAGCTAATAGAAGGAATTGAAAAAAGTGTAAATTGGAGCTCAAGAGTTATGATATGGTAATTTTATATTTTGCCACTTTGGAATTTAGAAAATAATTTCATGCATTTTTTTTTTATAAACAATAGTATATTTAACCTTTATGTAGTACGTAGTTTCACAATATGATAACAATATGATTTGGAATGATAAACATCCGGTTGTACGACGGAAATGGATAGATCGATTACTTGTTAGGGGTGCTAGTCAGAGATTAGAGATGCAAAACTTCTCTGAAAGAAAAAAAAGGATAATGTTTAGTGCAGAATTTTTTTAATCTAATTTTTCTTTCAATATTGTGTTATTTAAAATTTAAATTATTAAAAAAATTAAAAATTTTATTACGATTAAATTCCTTTTTAATTGACGTCACTTGGTCGTCGATCCAACTTGGTCGATTACCAGTTCTCTACGCTATCGGTTGTAGCGATAGTTATCTTCTGTTAGTTCGATAGTTATTCTACGCTATAGTTATTTTAAACATTAATAATGTATTTGCTGATATCATTTTATATTTTTATAATTTAAAATTTTTAAATATCTTTTGATTATAAACTGAATAACATTTGTTGCCATCTATTCTAATTTTGATTTGCAAGCACGATATTTTATAACATAAATAAATTTAAAACAAGTAATATAAAAAAAAAAAAAAATTAAAGTCAATTCCTACTTTTTTTCACTATATTGCAGAAAGTCATTTATAAATAATTTATTCATTTTTTTTTTAAAATTTATCTGGCGCCATCTATTGGTAGATATATGCAACTTAAATCTAAAAAAAAAAAAATTAATGAATTAAATTTAAATACTGAATTAATATTTGAAAAAACTGTATTAACATCAGTGTCAACCACTACAAGTTCAAAAAAATGTATTTTAACTTGAGTGGAGGAATAAAAAGTATTTAATTAACGTTTGAAAATTTGAACAATATATATATAGGGAGAGTGTGAGCTAATAGAAGGAATTGAAAAATCCTGGGACAGAATCCTGGGAAGTGTCCTATGAATATTGACTCTTTTAGGAGAACTATACAGGACAAAATTAAGTTATTTTTATATTAATGAATTATTATTTAAGACAATAGGAAGACAATCTGGGATGACTGGAAAAAATTGAGTGGAAAACTCGCAAAGTGGCTTTGCTTTTCCAATTTGAGTTTTTAGACTAAAAACCGGACACGACTGCCTGGCAGAACATCTTGCAAAAATAGGAATTGTGAACTGTAATGCATGTGTTTTATGTAAGACAGAGAAAATGAATAAGGCCCAACTAGTTGTTTGCTTGGGATTGCACTTGAAACAAAATGGTGATACGTGTACTATTTATTGGAGGGCCAAAGAAAGCATGTCTTGCTCACAAGGACTTTTATTTTGATGCTTCTAGTTTTTAAATTTTTATCCGTAGAACATTGAACTTGTTTTTAATGCCTTTTGGTCTTTTTTGTTAAAAATGTTTGATCTTTTCCTTTTGCAATTTTGATTTGTTTATATTTTCTTTTTGTTTCTACGGTAAAAGACCAAATTTGTATGTACTGAGTTCCAATAAAGCCATAGATAACAAAAACATATTTAACAATTCTTATTATTTTTGTAAATAATTTTCAATGTTACTATAGCATTTTTATATTTGATATTAGTTTTATTAGAAGAAAAAAAAATTCTACAAGCACATTTTTTTCCTTAAAATTTCAAAAATTGTTTCTAGAAATAAAATCCCTAATTAAAAAATATTCTAAATTCTAATTAAAAATTTTTTGAAAATTGATGTTAAAAATAATAATAGTATATTTCTTTATTATTAAGTTTCTTGGGAAAAAAAACCCCCTAAAATATTTGGCTTTTCTATTCTTCCTGTCGAAAGATTATGTATTGCTTTATTACAGATGTTGAATGGGGAGAAAAACAATCATAGTTTGAAGTTGTGTAACGAAGTAATTAATATCTTTTTTTCTTCGAACGGAACAAAAGGAGCTTTTGTTTCCTATCCCCTTTGCCTATCATCTTACCAGCCAATGGCGCGTTATTATCACCGAGTTTCATTTTATTATTTTCCTTTTATTTATTAGAATTGTTTGTACAAATCTATCATGTCCCATCTTAAGTAAAGGAAGCCAATCATGCTACGTCCTTACTTCCAATTCGAGATTTGAACAAAGACAATATGCGATTGATTTTTGTGGTCTTGATTAAAACTTATGTTTCATGAGATTGGATATTTGTGGGGTTTTTTGGGGGGTTTGAGATTGGATATTGGGGGGGGGGGTGCTCTTTATATACTTCTGTATAATTCTGTGAAACATAAACTAACTTTCCCTAACAAAGTAGGCAACGACTATTTAGATAATTCTAGGAAATTGCTTTTTTATTATTTTTCCAATACCAAATTCGTTACCTAAACAAGGGGGTTGTACAGATTGGTGAAGTTATGACATGACTTGCGTAGAAGTTATGACATGAGTTATTGCCGAGATGAGTTTCTAGCGTGCTTTTGTTGCGTAACTACTGACGTCAGGCCCTTTGCTGTTAGACAGTTTTCCTCGTAGAACCTGTGGAAGGAGTCTCAATTTGGTGAGGACCAGACAGACACGTTGTTACTGTATGGCGGCCGTGCCGTGGCTCCATTTAGAGAATACTGCTAATATTTTTGGCTTTTTTTTTTTATTTATATTATTTTTTTTTTTGTAAATAACATAGATGTGACCATTGCGTCGTAAATAAATTTTATGTTTAAAATACTAAGCTGTGGTCGAATGTTTGATTTATGATTGATATTACAAAAGTCAATCTTTTTTCACCTACCGCCCACATTTGTATCTCTGTTAGGAGTAAAATTTACTAACCATCCTCAAGTTCCACAGTTGAGGTGACTCGTAAAGTAGGGAAGTGAACATTACGTTACTTTATAAAACTTATAAACCAGAGTTACAGCAAGTGAAAGCATCTAACATTAATTTCTTACAAAATATTTTATGTCGAACTTTTACTAAGATTGGCAGATTAAATATTTATAAAACAACTTACTGTAGTTAAATATATCTTTTATTTGTACTCTACGTGCATATAAGCATGAAGTCGGACGAAGTTACATTTAATTAAAAAATTGTTAATGAGATCCCTGATGATGTGAATCTAAATACTGGGTATCAGTTTTTGTAAGGAATAATCAAAGGTCTCTTCTTTTGGAAATATTCAGGTAGTTCCTTTCTTTCTTTGATTATAATATCATTAATTATTATGTTATAATAGCATTAATATCATTAATTATTTGGTTCTAATATCATTAATTATCATATGATTGATTTCACAATATCAGAAGTAGGGAAGTGTATAAATATAATTTTCCACATATTTGGCTAGGACAGGCATTTTTAAACAGTATTTGAAATTTCTTCTATTTCAAACATTTTAAAAAACTCAAATTTTGAAAAAGAAAATACTTCTATAACCGATAGAATCTCGTACCTTTCACGATGAAAGCTGGAACACCCACTTATGGGCGGTAGGGACCAGGTGGACTACCACTGCTTTAAACTATCAAAGAAGTCTCCTTTTGCAAAAATAGCTTACTATAACAGTCATACTGGAATTACAGACTATTTTGTTCATAATGTTTTTAGGCTATTTTGTTCATAATAAACACACTAACTAAATATAAGCCAATTGCTCATGCCGTACATTTTAAAAGCGAATCTCTTCAAGACAGATTGCAGTTGAGGACACTTGTACCATTCATTTCCTATGAACAATTTCAATGTTGCTAAATCATCTCGTCTTCGATTTTCAAAAACGATTTTCCGATTTAAAAAAATATATGAACGGTAGAAAAAGCTATTAAGAAATAGTTACCAGTAGAAAGATGAATAAGAAATAAAGACTGACATCGACTAATGTAAATTTATGTTTTCCAAAGTATTGTTTAATGACATTTACATCTGGTTAAAAAAATGTCCAAATGCTGACTCACGTAAATGGAAGTTTAATCAACGCAAGGACAAGAAAATATGAAACCGATTTATATGAAACATTGTTATAAATGTTTTATGATTGAGGATATTTTCTATAAAATTGTTTTTTTTTATCAATATATTTTTTTTTTTGCAAGAATCGTTGTAACAAATTTGACATTTTCGATTATTTTGGAAGGACAAAAACTGCTCAAATGAAAGTAATACTGATAGAAATTAAAATCTGTTGGCTTCTAAAATCTAAAGGCTGTGTTTGATATATCCTGTATCATTTCTTTTGAAAAAGATTCATTATATGATTTTAAATAAAATTTAATATTTTTTTTATATAAAGAGCAGTAGGATATTTGAATCAGTATTTTTTTATTAAATAGAGTAAAACTTAAATATAATATTTTTTATGTAGCATGTATATATTAACAAATCTTATATAATCTTGAGCAATTTGAATTGCCCACATAATATAAATGTATTAATTCTTTCTTCAAAATAATAAAATAAATATATTAAAATTATTTTCATACTAAAATTATGATTCTGTTTTGAACATTCATAAATAGATTTTCGATGGAAAAATAATTGATTTATTGTTGATTCAAGTTAAAATAATAATTATTAATTCATTAGGTAAAAATTTGCAATAAGAACAATTAATTTTATGCAATGTAATTCAAAACAAATCATAGTTGTTGCATAACTATTAATTTATATAAATCAAAATTTGAAATTTTAATAATAGCATAAGTATTTTTAAAATATTAATTTTAAAGCAGCATACAAATAAGCAAATAACTCAAACTCAAAGCATACAAATAATATAAAAATAACTCAATCACAATATTTGAACGAATTTTATGATTTTTTTTTTTTTTTAATTTGTCAAATTTTTATTCAAACATATACACGGCAAACACAAATTCAGATAAATAAAATGCTTTACAAAAATAAATTTTATTCCTTTTCTGTCTAGGATTTAGGCTTGCTTAGAAGAGATTTTAGTTTATAGTAGATGTGTTTTTTTTAAACCTTTAAAGTTTCTTGTAAAAATAAACATATGTTTCACTGTAAGTAGGAATTTGCATATTTAAAATGGCATGCGCAAACAGTAAATTTATAATGTTTATAGTTAAGATAGATAATGTAAAACTTCTCATGATGTTGCGCTATATTTACATATTACTTCAAAGATGTAACATTTTCTTACTGAGTTATCACTTAAAAATTTTTTTATAAGCATTAGAAGTAATTTAAAAATGAAACATATATGGCGTGTAGTAGAAAAATGTAAAATACTTTAAATGTATTTGAAGAAATTAAATATTAAATGGTGTATATAAATAGCAAATTTATTTGAATAGCAGATATATAATAATCATGGATTATCAAGTTACAATTTCCATTATTCTAAGGACAAAAAGTTGAACAACTAGATATCGATGGAAAGAAAGATTAATTTTAAGCCAAATAGAAGATATAAGAAGAAATGATCGGAATGTACCAAGAACACTAACCTAATAAATATATTAAAAAAGCATATTCTTCATCATACTGTGTTTTGTTATGAGTCATAAAAACGAATTTAGCATATAAAAAATGGCGATATAATACATGGAATTAGGGTTTCTATGAAATATTTGGATGCATAACAAATTGAATTTCCTCAATCAGAGGACTTAAAGAAATTGGTAGATAGCGGTAATGTCTTGGCCTATACAAGACTTATAACGGCTTCAAGAAGAGGGTCACTTTTAGCTTCATGAGAACACTTTATTTTCATTTGCAAACATTAAATGTATACAGAGAACTTTATTTACATAAAAAATGAAAAATAAAGATAATTTGATTCACAAGTGAGTTCACTCCAAGGACGAAATTTTTAGAGTTCTCGATTCTACTACGAATCAAATGCAGTGGTTTGCGGTATGACCTTAAATATCACCCGGCATGATACAGAAACCACAAGAGGCTCACTTTGTAAACAGGTGGAAAATTCGGCCTATTCCGTCACTTCAGAGAAAAAAGGAAAACAACACTTCTGCGACTCATCGCAGAACTCTCTCTCTTTCTTCATAAAAAACTCCTTTTAAGATATTCCGCCAAGAAAGGGGGTCAGATTCCCACACTTCTCATTGGAGTAGACATTTCTCAACTCGGGGTCTATCACCAATCACGATGGATGAACTCATAGTATAGTTCATATTCAATATGTAATAATTGTTTCGACCTGTGAAGGTCGCGCAAAATTCGCTTATTTCCTCATTAAACAATATCTGATTTAAGTGGTATTTTGTTCTCATTAGTACAAAACTCTAATTGCATGTAATATAACTACCCACAATAAAAGCTCATCTGCTGTCAAATTTGAATGATGGGTTTATTATATATTTGTCAATTAACGTACATTCATATCTCCTGGGAATGAAATGTCAAAACTACTACATAGAGCGTCGTGCATCCGAGCTACAGTGCTACGGTACAAATCTATTCTATTTCTTTGAACGTATAATAAACATGACATATACTGAGCAAAAGGAGAAATGTGAATATAAAATAAAATTTACCAAATTTAATTTTCTCTTTTCCCTACTTGCATCATACTAATAAAAATCACAAGATTTGAAATTTAATAAAGACCACCAATTTAAGGACCACCACTTTTGAAGTTTGCGACAAATTCTTTAAGAGAACAGTGTTTCTGACTTCTTCTTAGGGTGTTTGGAAAATGGGCCATTATTTGGACTTCCTTGGGATGATACTTTTCTGCAAAATTTTTTGACATCTGTTTATTCATCAAATATGTTGACGCATATAAACCATATTCTATTTAAAAGTCATGTAACAAGCGAACTTCGAGTCCAAACAGGACGCATATCAAGTCGTTTGTATACCAAAGTGGTCGAATAGCGAAGTGTCACTACATTACTACTACACAGAACCACACCTTTTACATAATTGAAGAAGAAGTGACTTTGAAATTGTGCCACCCCCGTTTTTGGACGAATACCTAAAAGCTCTCCCTCCAGCACTTGGGGTGTTTAATCTTCCTCAACGACATTACTGTCTCCAGTTTTATTATGCCCATCCTATGCATAGACAACCTTGGATCAGAAATGCAAAGCACTATTTGCTCTTCTGCCCTAAGATTTTTCTGTGCAAACGAACCAGACAGAAAATTTAAATGCCTACACCCGGAATGGGCAATTTAATTATATCGACTGGAAAGTCCCTCAATAAATTTTAAGTAATATGTTTCCAGGGTTGCTATAGTATACAGCTCTTGGAGGAATTCGTTTCGTATTATGGTGCTCCAAAACCAAGAATGAGCTATCAAATTTATTGTAAACGTTCGGGCCATGGATAGATGCTTTAAAGATTAATTGCCCCATTTAAGATATAAAAGGTTTTCCCAAATGGAAATTCTTAAAAATATCATTTATGTATTGCGTTTTTTTTTTTTTTTTTTGGCAATGTAAAATTATTAAATTTACAGTCATTTTTGGCAATGATATCATTTGGCATTTTTGGCATTGATATATTATTGTAATGATAAATATTATCAATCAGCATTATTTTGTGCTTTAACATTTATAACATCTTCTGAGAAAACATTTAGGGAAAGAGTGGTAAGCAGAATATATTAGAGAGTTTTTGCATACCGTATTTTTATAATACGGGATTTTTTTCGAGCGCATGCTCATATTTATTACAGATACGCATGCTCAGGAAACGTTATTACAGAGCGCGCATGCTCATAGGAAACGTTATTACAGATACGCATGCTCATAGGAAACGTTATTACAGATACATGATCAATTTCTATGAGCATGCGCGCTAGGGGAAAAAAACCGTATTATAAAAATACAGTATGCAAAAACTCTCTAGTTGTTGACTTACATAGAAATAAGAACAATTATTCATGCCAAATGTTGGGCTGCAGATTCCCGTCCGGACAAGACGTTTTTTGCAATAAATGGGAAAGCGAAATATAATTTCTAAGACGACCCAGTCAGTTACTTAAATGAAATATTGAAACTACTTAAAAGATTCAATTTACTTAAACAAGGTAGTTACACTACTTATTCTAGGTAAATGATATAATATTAATGAGGTTATTCTGTCCATTTTCCTGAGCCTGTAACATTCTCTCATTTCAGTTCACGTTATGTTTAGCATGACTAGTCCTGTGGCTCAAAGCCGGATATTCAGTGGTGGGCCAAAATCGGCTGATCCCAGACTTATTCTATCACATAATATGTACAGAAAGCTCGTAGATGGACATTAGTTACACAGGTTGGGCAATCTCCATCTACGAATTGACTTAGACTTTTAAGAATGCGTTCGTTCGCGTAGCAGTTATGCAAGCGGTTATCAACCTATTTCTTTAACCAGGGAATTAAACCTTTAAAAGGGATTTTCCCCTCTTGATCGCTTTTTAAGCTCCTTCCAAGATAAGAAAAAAAAACAGCAGTGCACTTTCCCAAAAGGTTGAAATGGATGTCAGAAGATTATCAGAGTCAGTTACGACAGTTTGATCCTTTCCCATCAACATCATCATCATGGGAGATCACCAGTTGCACAAACGCAACAAGTGCAGAGTGACAAATCTCCCCAACCACTGAAATAACGTTTTCAAATCAAACAGTATTGAATCTTCATTTAAATTCGCCAAGAAAAATATTTGAAAGAAAGTAAAAAGCTGAAACATGGTTCTTCAATCATTTTGACAATATCCCTCTTGCAAATCTAAAATAAAATTTCCATCAGATAGAAGAAAAGTTCCTAGAAGAAAGTAAATCCTAATGAAAAAGAAAATCAAAATGTTTGGAAAACCAGGAACACCACCAGGGAAGAAGAGCAAGAAAAGGGAGATAGCAGATAATTTCTTTAAAAACTGGATACTTTCATACCGATGATGATGAATCATGGCGGTGAATCAACCATATAACAGATTAAGATAGGAATATATTTATTTGAAATACAGATATATATATTTGAAAAACAGATATATATATATTTGAAATTTGGAAATTTAAATAGATATTTATTAGAGAATTAACCTTACAGATCAGATTTTTGGTGACTGTTTTGAGCGATGGTGGCTTTTTGCACATTGACAAAAGGCCACCTACAAAACCTGCCTACAGGCAAAAACTGAGCCCTAGCAGTGAACTCACCCTGACGATGAAATTTGTTTGCAAGATATACGAGACTATGCAAAATTTGAAAGAAATAACATGATTTCTCAAAATAAATATCCGATATCCAATAATTCTCTATAAATATCTATTTAAATTTCCAAATTTCAAGTATATATATATATATATGTACATATATATATTATTTGCTTCTACATCAAAAATTACACTTTTGGTTTTTTGAACTTAACTAGGGATCAGGGAAATGTTAATTATTATTTCACGAATAAAACCTTTATCAACAACTGTCGTTTGTACAATTTCTACAATGTCTTTTTTTTTTTTGTAGGACATATTTAGTAGTAAGACATAATTACTTATCAGCTAAATTATGACATCAGTATTACTTCACTTTCTCCCTATTCAAGCAGAGAAGAGAGAGAGGAAATCCTTTTTATAAAACAAAATGACATTCTAAAATTAAAATTAAATTTTCCTTTAAATTTCGTAAATTTGTTTTGTACGAATACTCAAAATGCACTAATCCTGATTAGAATTCACAAAAATATCTCTCAGAAATAAACATTTTTTAGGAGAAAGAACAAATCAGATTACTGGAACCCTTTGTTAAAGTAAAACTGAAAACTGACAAACAAAATATCAAAATGTTTACTTAAAAATGAGAAAAATGAGAGAAAAGCCATCGTTTATTTCTAATCAGTAGTGAAACTATGATTTATCGCCATTATTTTCGCAAAGGAAGATGGAAACTCTGAAAACTAAAAATAAAAATACCATTCTTGCATTTCACATCTAATTTGATATTTACCGAAGGATTATGAAATTACATTTGAATCGGTGCCAGAATTCAGAGATGGAAATTGTAACTTAATCCAATTTTAATGCAAGTCTGATCTGAAATTATTCTATAAATAAAAAAAATACAAAGACCTAATTTTGTCGAATCTTTTCGTTTATCTCTTCCATATTAGTTTAAGATATCAGACATAGATGATTCCTAAGCGGGTTATTTATCTATTACAGTAATTCCGTAAACAAAAAAAAAAAAAAAAAAATAAACAACTGCATTAAAAGACGTGACATACATGGAAAAATAAATCTATTTTTGAATATATAATAGCATGGTGTTTATTTTGAATTTAATAAACCTATTTTAACAAGTTGAAAATTCAATTTTAAGACATGCAAGAAGGTTTTTGTTTAGAATAATTCAAAGATAATAATACTTTTTAGTTTTATTAAATGTATTGTAGAAAATTTGATGCATTACGGAACTACGTGAAATATTTTGAAATACGATTATCATAGTGTAAAATCTTGTTTATTATACTGTAAGTTATATATAATTTTGTTACATTTTTGTGTTTTAGTATTTATATTCAAAGAACAATTTAAAATATTAAAATTATTTTCTTAGAAAATATTATTATTCCCATATTATTTAAGTTTAGGTTTTAGCTAAGGATTATTTTAGTTATATTACTGAGAATATTGTAAAAAATAATTAATTCATTTATGACAATTAACATTTACGACTTATGAAATCAAATTGTAATTCAATAAGTAAAATGATGTAGTAAGAAAATGTAAATTTTATATGAAATTAATTAATATTAGCAGGTTGTAATTCGATTGTCAATAGTGACAATATATGCAAAACTAGGAAGTTTTAAAAATGAATAATAATAAATCATTGTAGAATTATTAATTGTGTGTGTACAGAATTGACAAAAATATCTATTTCTGAGCAATATATACATATATATATATATATATATATATATATATATATATATATATATATATATATATATATATATATTATTTGTACTACTTGTATGCTACGATTTAAATAAACAAATATATTGAATGCATACAATTTCACCAGCAGCAATGATATCAACTGCCAGTTCAAAATACCATAGTTCTGGGAACTGAGCTTTAAAATGAAGATACTAGTAAGTGTTGGCAGGAACACTAGTAACAGCAGTGACACTAGTAAGTGTTTGGTGAGTACTGCAATGGCACTTGTAAAGCTCTGACATATCAGTGAGACTATGATAACTGTATCTTATCATCATCCTGCCGTCAAAATGTCATTTTCTACAAAGGTTCCCTTGTCATATACTATTAAACAAATAAATATAATACAGAAATATAATGATATATATAATTTTAAATATTTTAATATGAGTTATCAACATTGAAATGTTGACGAATTGAAATATCATTCTTTTGCTATTAAATGTTTTTGTCAATTTCCAGTATAATATAAGTTTAAAAAGCATTCAGGTAAATAAATCGAAAATATGATTTGAAGGATTGCTTTATTTCCATCCTTGAAAAAAATTTGTTCATTTGTTCATTTTAGTCATTCTTTGCTGTGGTTTTATTCAAAAACTTGAACTTAATTCCTTCATACGCAGGGTGCGTAATAAAAATATGTATTTGTCTTTCTGCTCATGTAAAGGCATCACAGATTTTGTTCTATATTTCACCAAAATGAATGCCGTTTTTATGACTGCAGTTGCCTGTTCAAATACATCTAGATTACAAACTTTTGTCGAATACCTTATTTTTTATGAATAAAATTTTGTTGAATAAGCATAGAATTTTTTCCGTTTATGTAAGCCACTAACAATTAAACGATGGGTAATGAGGAAAGAACATATCCTTTTAAGTGTAACTGCCTGCTATTTTTTGTGTTGAAGGGAAGGTAAAAAGGAAAACTTCATCCAATCGGCTTAATTATCCATGAGAGACACGTTCACACATGTTGTTTACAATCAGCGTTGAATCTCCCAGTTTCTGGAAGCATTGACAACAGCAACAGTAACAGTATTCCAGTCGATTCTAGCCTGAGTATAAAGTAGATTATTATATAAGATGTGTCCGTACCTTTGTTAGATGCAATATGTCTTGAACATAATCCCATAATGTGAATGATATTTGGGATATGAAGTACAAAGGTTACGATAAAATTATCATGTATTGAGCAAAGGGGCCGGACATGACTAATTAAACCAGTCAATCACTAAGGACATTTTCACCACTAATAACATATCCTTCATGAGTGAGTATTTGTACGAAAATGCGGAGCTGCAATGTAAGTTTTATATATCAAGGTCCCAGCTGCACTGGCATGACGCTAAACAGTGCCTTGTAAATTCTACAGTGGCACTTGTAAATGGGTAGTATAAAGAATAAGTTACTTGTACTTATTGGACTGAAGAAGTCAAGCTCGTAAGTGACTGGTAAGTATTGAAAGAAGACATTAGTAAATTTATTAAGTGATTAATTAGTACCGATAGTGATACTAGAAAGTAATATTAATTTAGCAAAAACATTTCTCGAAGAATAATATTTCAAAAACTGAGCTTACACATGCCAAAAGTTTTTATTAATTTTTACAAATGAAAACCCAAATGAAAAGAAAGTTTTATAACAAATTATGGTAAGTGGAAACTCTAAACTTGTCAAAATAAACCGCACATATTTATTCAGAGAAGACATTTACTCAAATATTATACAGCTGCTTTATTTTTTAAGGAAATGTTAAATAAAAGTTAATATTTATTTTTCTAACAATTACTTTTAACTTGAAGAATTCATTTAAGAACTCAAACTAATATTTAATGCGAACTGTTGTAGAAAAATTTAATATTTATTCGAAAGAAAAAGTAGTTTATGGTCTCATAGGTACTGTAAATTCTGGCATTTGCTAAAGTGAACCAGCAATAATTATTTTGAAAATCCATTTATTAAATATTTCCATAATCCACCATAAAAAATACCACTCTTTGCATGTTAAAACTGTGCTAATGTTTAAAATCCACTATTATTGTACAGACACACATAGATGTGACTAATGTTCAGAGAAACATAACAATGATGTAGGTTTCAGCTATGAATTTTACGATGAAAATTTGCATTTTGTTGGACAAATCATCTCCAAGTTAACATTCCCCTTTCTACGTGGCAGAAGTGCGTTGCTATAGTTACTTTTTATCATTAACGCCATAGATACTGATTGCATTTAGTTATCGGTGCAACAATACAAAAAGACACTGCACATGGACCGATAATATTTTAAGGGGTACATTGTGCAACGAGAACTGGCGAATAAGCGACGTTGTTTAAGTTTTCAGGGACGAGTTTGGAAAATGTAACTGAATTCATAACCGTTAAAAGGATGTTTGACTGAAAGAAGAGCTCATTCAAAATCTGTTTAGTATCTTTGAGGTGGAAAAGGAGTAGTTCCTATAAGTAGTTTCGGTCGCAAATGTAGAAGAGGTATCAGTTGATGGAAGGTATTCATTAGTGCTTTGAGAGATTAGGATCCGCTACCTATTCTTACGTCTTGTTAGTTGTCTTAGTTGCGGTTGGTTTATTCGGACATCTTGTTAAGATTTGGATGACAATTTGATATAATACTCACATTTACAAAGTAACATCAGATAAATGTTAAAATAAATTGAATAATTATTGTATGAATCGGTAGATTTGATTTAGGAGCTGAACCTTAAATTTAAACAAGTGTTTCAATAGAAAAATTGAATATTCATTTTGAAGGAAAACGTTCTTTACGACTCTTAAATGCACTGTTAATCCTGGCATTCGTTAAAATGAATTGAGTATTCGTAAAAGGATGTTATTCTGAAAAATATTTTATTTATTGACTTTTTAAAAGTTTGTTTAGTATCGCTGTGGTGCAAATAAGCAGTTTCTATGAGAAGTTTTGGCCGTAAACGCAGAAAACGCATCAGATGAGGGAATTTATTGCAATAGACATAGTGTTCCGCCACTCTTACGTCTTATAGTTGGGATTAGTTTATTCGGACTTCTTGTTGAGAATTGAACGACAGTTTGACAGAAAAGTAATTAGAATCTCCAAGTTTGTTTTCTAAGTTTTCATTTAATTTGTAATTTTATTGGAATATTATAAGACATGTTTGAATTCTAAATGCATCTTGGTCTAGTTTCAGATATTTTTAAAATTTTGCGTTTTTTATGTTTCTGAAATTTGAGAATATTTATGTTATTATATAATATAGAATATAGAATATGCATGTTTTTAGCTCTTATAATCAATTAATCAGATTTTACAATGGTGTATTTTTTAGTTTTTTTACACGCTTAATTTTTAACAATAAAAATCAGAAAATGCGTTGAATTTTTTTTTGGCTTAACAAATGTTCAATGTGGGGTTTTGAACAGTATCACTCATACAAGTCATAGTGTAGGTCTCTCGATAATTCTGTTAACAAGTCCTTGCCACAGAAGTATATTAAAGTCTGAGATTTATGTTATTATTGTTGCAGCAGTGCATTTCTATCCATGATTTTTTAGCATGTATAACTTTCAATAGTGTTGTTCTATCAATGTCTATGTAAACATGCTCTTTTTCGTCCAAGGTTATAATTTTGTTTATTGACATGTTACTTATTGTTGTATGTGGTTCTGTCCATGCTTGTATGTTCTTGTTACAGCAGTGTTGATATACTGGTGATTCAATGGTCATGGAACAAACTGTAAGGGTAGTACAGCTTACTATAGAAATGTATGGTCGGTATATTTTGTATAGAAATGTATGGTCGGAAGTACCCCAAGTGAAACCTGCATAGTGACAAGTTTTAAGTACTATGGTTGGCTCGATGAATTCTTATGCTATGTTTTCCACTGTGTTTTCATTTATGACACTCCAGTTGACTCAATTGAGGACCTCGTTGCTTAGCTGCCTCATTACAGCTGCAAGCGTTCGCGAAATGCTTGACATCTTTGGAACTTGTTCACCAAACACTCTTCGACACTACTAGGCAAATATCACCATGGATGGCCCAATTTTGAGCATTTATTGTAAACATTGTTTCAAAGAAACATTTTGAAATGTTGATGACAACAAATAACTTTTATTTTATTTTCATGTCTCATCTTTTGTAGTCATGTCTATTCCGACCATATGTTCCTATAGAAAAAAAAAAATGCATGATTTAGTAAACTGTACTATGCTTCTGTCCATGTCCGTTGAATCACCCTTTTTATTATCTAATCTCAATGTCTTTCAAAATAATGTGACATTGATATGGTTTTCAAAATTCTCTTAAAGGAACAAATAACATAAATATAACATATTTTGGATTGTTCAATAAATTTAGATGAATTGATAACATGAAAGTACTGTTGAATAAAATAATTATATCCCAGAAAGTTAAATATAAATGCCAAAAATTATTTAAGAATATTTTTTATAAACATGTGAAGCCTAATTCTGAAAAAGGAATTAAAAATATAAAGTTGATAAATGTAAATTGTAAACTAGACAAAATACTTAAACCACACATTTTTGGTTAAAAAAGAAATTTCTTCCTACGTAATGCTGTTATTTCCAAAGCAACGTTAAATAAAATGTTAAATTGTCTTTAATAATTACTTCATGAATCGGAAGATTTGATTTAGAAACTGAACCTTAAATTCAAATGTGGGGTTTCTGGTAGAAAAATTGAATATTCATTGCTAAAATCGAGAAAAAAATGAAAATTGCATTGATGGTGTCCATAAATAATATTTTTCTTTTCATGTCTCATCTTTTGTATTCGACAATACGTTTCTGTAGAAAAATGTATACTTTAGTAAAAGCTGTACCATCCTTAAGAGTTTGTCCATGATCATTTAATCACCCTTTATTACCTAATATCACTGTTCTTCAAAATAATGTAACATAAATATTTTAAAATTTTCTAAAGAAATAAGTAACATTAGTATAACATATTTCGCATTATTCAATAAATTTAGATCAATTGAAAAAATACTTTTGGAAGGGAATAATTATATCTCAGAAAGTTAAATATATAATGGCATTTTTTTTTTATATCATGAGCAGCCTAATTCTGAAAAAAAAGAGTTAAAAATATAAAAAGATGATAAATGTAAATTGCAAACTAGATAAAACAAACCACACATTTTTGTTTAAAGGAGAAATTTCCTCCCTACATTATGCTCTTATTTCAACGGAACGTCAAATAAAATGTCTTTAATAACTACTTCATGAATCGGAAAACTTGATTTAGAAACTGAACCTTAAATTTAAATGTGAGTTTCTGGTAGAAAAATTGAATATTCATTGCTAAAGAAAACGTAGCTTACGATATCATAGAGGCACTCTAAATTCTGGCATTCGCTAAAATGAGCCGGCAAGAATTATTATAAAATCGATTTATTTCATCCTTTTCACCATAAAATTCCTCTCTTTCCACGTTAACGCCATGCTAAAATTTAAAATTCAGGATTATTAGACAGGCATTAAAGGATGTGGGTAAAGCTCAGGAAATTTAATAATTATGGTGAAGGTTTCAGCTATGAATAATACATTTTACGGTGTACAGTCCGTATTTTGTTGGACAAATCATCCCCACGTTAATGTTTCGCCTCTACGCTCGGATGTTGTGCGTTGCTATAGCAACCTTTTATCATTAACGTGATAGAAAGTGAGTGGATGTGGTTATCGGAACAACAATACAAAGACACTGAATATGGACCGATAATATTTTAAGGGGGACATTGTCCATGGGGAACTGGCGAATAAGGAACGTCATTTAAATTTTGAGTGATGAGTCTGGAGCATGTAACTGAATTCGCAACTGTTAAAACGATGTCAGCCTGAAAGAAGGGCCTTTTAAAAGTTTGAATGGTGTCATTGTGGTGGAAATAATTTCATTTCTACGGGCAGTTTCGGATCGTCAGACTGAATCGACAGTCGATGGAAGTTGCGAAACTACATGGTGAAATTGAGTTCTGCCACTCTCTTGCACGTTTATTCGGATATCTTGTAAAGGGTTTGAATGACAGTTTGACAGAAAACGGATCTCCATCTGCATATTTGCGGTATAGGTTCCTGTTTTTGGTTTGTAATTGCAGTTACTTATTAGAAATATTTCCATGAGCAAGTCTAGTGCAATTTAAGTATATCTTTATGGACTACGAGGGTGACAATTTGTGATAGTCTTTATTTGAAATAATGTTAATGCTGTAATATACACAGCATATATGTATAGCAGTTTATGAAGATGGAATGCACTTTGCAACAAAATTTTGAGAAATGATTAATTCCCATGATTCTCAAGCAATTAAAACCTTTTCATTATTTCTTATTGTATGTAATATAAATCTGTTTTGATGGCATCCTTGTTCAAGTTGATTAGAAAATTCAATTCAATTGTTTGATTCAGTTTTTCAGAAGTTAATGATATGTTTTTTCATTATTTCAGAATTTAAGTGAATTCATTTTATCATAATGAACAATTCGGATGATATTGTGAATAAATACATTTCAATGGTCTTTTTTGTGTAAGAAATATATTTCAATAAAAATCCTTTTTTGAAAAATTAAACAAGTTTCTATCATTTCATAAAAAACGTACGTTTTGTGAGTTTGAGTTGTAATGAGTTTTATACAAGGCTACAATTGAGGCTCCAAGGCCATAATTTCTTTACAAGGCTACAATGAGACAATGAATTTTTTACAAGGCTATAATTAAGCATTAATCTTCTTCTTCAATGGCGCCATATGGTGGGACAAGGACTTCAGGCAGATTCTGAAACATCAGCTGTTGTTTTTTTTCTTTTTACTGGGTAAGGTTGTCAATCCTACGCCCAACGCTCTACAGTCGTATTGGGCCGGGACCTACGATTTAAAGTGGATTCTAAACCACAGCAAATATCATGCCACCGCCGAGACCCGAGCCAGTCATTTGGCCATCATTCCCCACTAAGCAAAAATATGATTTAAAAATATATTTTTTTATCGAATAAATACAGTATACATTTACAGAAAATGAAGAAAAAAATCATAGTTAATCATAGTTATAAGTTTTATTATAGACTCAGATAATATAATGAGTAAGTATTCGATATTTTTTATTTTATTCACGAAATTATTATTATTATTTATTCACGAAATTATTATTATTTTTTTCGGTATTCTCGGAAGTATGTTCCCTTTTAAAGATATGTCACAAAATAGATGCATGGGTGTTAGCTAATGCATTTAAAAAAGCGAACGCCTACTTGAATCAATACATATTTGTATATAACCGTTTTCGACCTGTTAACAGAGTGACTAGAACTCTGGCACTCTGTGCCATAGGTTTCGGGTTCGAATCCCAGTGCCATGGATTATTGTAGTGTTCAGAATCCAATTTAAACTTTAGTTCCCGGTCTAATATGACTACAAAGAATTGGCCGTAGGGCTGATATCCCTATCCGATAAAAGAAAACATCTCTATTTCGGAATCTATCAATAGGAACACGGATCCATGGTCCACCATGCACCAACATGAATTGTAGAGCCAGGAGTTTTAGTTAATTAAATTAGCATTTTCATTCAATAATTTTAAAAATATTAAAATTAATTGATAAATATGTGACACGTCGATTTCTATAAAAATTAAATTGGATACTCAATCACTTGCTAAGACATTTTTAAATTCACGCATGAATATCTTTATTTTTTAATATATTATCTTTATATATATAGTCATTCATTTTTCTTTATACAGGGTGTCTCAAAAGTATATCTTCAAAAATGTGAAGACAAGTAGAGGTAACTGAAATAAATATATTTTTTAATGAAATGTTTGGGCGGAAATGAGTCATGTGAGTACTATTACTTTAGGAAAATATGTACAATAGGTAAGTGAAAAGGCAGGTAAAGTAAAAAAAAAATAGAATTTTAATTTTTCACATTTCTCAAACTAGATGTTCAAAGAGGTCACCGAAGATTTGTAAGAGTCACTTCTTTGGATTAGGTTTGTTGAAATGTTCTAAATATGTCTATCTTTCGAAATTTCAATGAATATATTGATTAGATTATTAATGAATAAGAATAAATGTATGCTTTATATTGCTGACATTGGAACTTATTAATATATAAGTTCATTAAATAATAAAACATTTTTAACCCTCTGCTATATATAAGCGCTAAGCAAGAACAGATACAATATAAGGGGCGTTTACTTTTGTTGAATAACGTATAATATTTCTTGATTTCTCATGGGGAGAAGGGTTGCCATTGTCTAGAAAGGTTGAATTTCTACCTGTTGGTCATGGGAGGTATTTTTTTTTCCTTCCTACCACCCAACGGAAAAAACCGATGGAGGTATTCTCCTATCCGCCATCCGGGAAGCACTCTGTAGGGTTACATGCATTCCCTAGGGCAGGAATGGGCAAACTTTTTTCGGTCACGAGCCAAAAATCAGAAAAAAAAAATCTTGGCTGGCCAAGATAAATTTTTCTAAAATTTTAAAAACAACATACAAGTATTACAAATTAAATATGTTTATGACATGAATGAAATTGCGATTTCATTTTTAAAAGTATCTTATATTGACGTTCGAAGTGAGATGTACTGATTCTAAGGAACGAGGCTAAATGTCATCTGTTAGTCTACTTCTGAAATAATTCTTTCTAAGGTTCGTAGTTGAAAACACTTGTTCATATATAAGATGAAAACAAACATAGCACTGATTTTCTGGGGTGAGATATTAAATTCGGGAAACTTACTTTTGATAATGATTTGCAAAACTCTAACTTTGGCATATTTAGAAACAACTGCTTGAGAGGATTGTTATATTGCAACTCAATTAATCCAACCTGCAAATCTGATCTCACTGCTTCACAATGTAAGTTGAAAGGCATGGTAGAAATATCCAAATCTGTTTGAATAGCACTGAAATCTTGAAACTCAAAATGCAGTTTTTTCAAGCCATCTTCATAATTCTTAAGATACTCTTCATGTTCTTATGGTATTGAATTTAACCTTTCTCTGTTTTGTAGATCAAAAATTGAGAAAGTAAAAAAGATCATCAGTCCTTTGAAAAAAAGGAAGAAAAAAAATATTTAATCAAAGTAGAAAAGAAGATGGATACATAATATATAAATATATATTACTTTTAATTTGCCTCGAATCGGAAAATTAAAATTCTATCCGGAAGGCCGGATAGAACTTTCCGGCGGGCCGTAGTTCGCCCATCTTTGCCCTTGGGAAATACTCTTCAGGGGATTCGACAACAAAAACAACCCGTAATATTGGCTACATATTGAATAGGATAATTTCAATTTATTTACTGCATTGCCTATATCGTGTATGAATTTTTAATTTAAGCAAATAGAGTTTAAATAAACTACGCTCAAACAAACGTTCTACGTTCAAATACATAAAATTCGTTTTATTTCTTTCAATCACAAAAATGAAAAGTCACCATTCTTGTAACAAATAATCAAAATTCTTAATAGAACGCAAAATATCTAACGTTATCATACATCTGACTGAAAAATAAAATTATCTGTAAATTACATCAAGACATTTAAGACATCACAATATATAAATATACATATACATTTATATTTAAACAAACTAAATTTGTTTTACTTTTTTGAGTGTGTGGGTCTTGGGTACTACATACAAATATATATATATATATTATATATATATATTTATATATTATATTTAATAAACTATATATATGTTTATACTATATATATATAAATATATATATATATATATATATATATATATATATATAATATCTACTTCAAGTAGCTATTCGAAATACGAAACCCTTTTCATTATCATCCAAATACATGAATCAATATAAATTTACAATTAAATACACCAAATTTGCTAAGACACACTTTTATTAACTTATAATCAAAATTCTTAATTAGAACGCCCAACTTCAAACTCAAGCATCTGTTACAACTAATTCTTCACGTTACAACGAAAGGAAACACTCTGGGACGAGGCAGACATGAAACGCGGACACACAAAGGAAAATCGGCCTTTAATTATGAATAAGTTTGCTTTTATAAACTTTGCCAAGCGGAGATGAAAGATGCTGCTTTGCTCGAAAAGATTCACATATGCTTTTGTCTGTCTCGCAACTGAGAGTTCGCTGCAGCAGAAAAGGGGAGGGTTTAACTGGGTCATATGAAAGAGCCGAAACGGACGTTCCATCCAATCATCATCGATAATGCAGTAATTGACATGTTCGTAATGAATACTGACAGTGGTGGTACACGCTATAATTTCGCGATGGTGTAGTACGTGATTTCCATTCGATGCCTGTGTGAGAAGCAAGTGTAGATGTAAATACGCGTCGACAAAGGTTTAGGGTCTGGCTTCCTTTTAAATTATGAGTGTGAGTTATTATTATGAAATGAATGCTGTGTGTTGTGCATGTAGGGTAGAAAAGATAATGTAGGTCATCGGAAGAGTTGTAAAGCGATTACATTCAGTTCATAATTACTCTATTCAGTGCATGGTTTTTAATCAAATCAAATAACATTTTTGTTGCAATTTGGCATTGTGATATAATTTCATTCAGAGAAAATTAGATCTTGTTAAACTAGTCTTATTAAAATTAATTGATTGAATTTTTATCTACTATATTTTTCTTTTTTAAAAAAATTAGAAAAATAAATTAATTAATTCAAGAATCAGTTCCTAAGAAAATCGTATTAGGATGCTGAATTTAAACATACGAATTAGAAGTTAAAAACTATTAAAAGTTTTTAAATCTTCACGTTTTTTAAAATTCAGTTTCCTGAATATAAGATGAGAATTATCCATTAACTTTTAATCAACTTGCTAGATTTGTAGAGGATGATTTAAATGTAGATAATTTGCTTACAAAAAATGTCCAATTGTCAAAAGGTTCAAAGCGAATGAAATATATACACTGGCATCCTCTTGGTTCCAAGCACACACAGATCTTTCATTTCTGTTCATTATTCATGTGAAGAGGTTTGATATAATTAACAGACTAACGCGGAATATTGCTGGAGCTATATATTTCGGATCGTTATATATCCGCTGTATCAAGAGTATATACATCCCACACACTTTTATTTCTTTTAAATTCAATTTCAAATGAGAAAATTTGTCTGTTAGAACTGTGGAGAAATTGCTTTCTTTGGCTATTCCACAGAAGACCGACTAATACACTCATGTCCATAAATTAAGGATCATGAAGTTCAGGCAAAGAAAGAGACAGAAGCAAAACAAATTTGACTTATTTGTAAAGTCTATTTTATTAAAGGAAAGGTAAAGAGCAAAAAGATGCCATCTGTTTGAAATAATTAATAGAAATTGCGATTTTTACTGGCTCAATATTCCTGGAGCAAATTTCAAAAAAGAACCTATTTACAAAAATCAGTATAACATGGTTTAGTAAGATGGTTAATATGGAGTATGTCTCCTGGAATCAAAATTCGATGCAATACAGTCCTTACAACGCCTAGGCATGCTATTTATTAAACAAAAGAAAGGCAAAATATTGCTACATGTTTGACATAAAAAAAGTTGTATCAAATTATCAATCTGATCTTGGGGAAAATTACAATACGCCTACATGCTGAGTATCATCAATCTGATCTTGGGGAAATATTACACTCATCAAGCAATGCCCTCCGAAGTTCCGGTTGACAGGTGGGAGGTTGATGGGGCTGCATTCGTCGGCCAAGCATATCCCACACATGCTCTATTGGATTCAAGTCCGGTGAGTATGCTGGCCAATCCATACGGGTGATATCCTCCAATTGAAGGCATTCGTCTACAATGTTTGCACGGAGAGGGACGGGCGTTGTCATCCATAAACAGAGATTCAGCACCCATGGCGCCCCGAAACAAACATACATGTTGTTCCAGAATGGCGTCCTGATAGATATGGCCTGTCATCGTTACACTCTGAACATGCAGGTCAGTTCTGGAACCAAGAATAATTCCTCCCCAAACGAGCCATCCTGCACCACCGTAACGGTGTCGTTCAATGGTGTCTCTTGGTGGTAACGGGTACCTGGCGCTCTCCATATGAAAGTCCGGCGAGAATCAGACTGCAAACTAAACCTGGACTCGTCGGAAAACATCACACCAGACCACTGTTGCGGTGTCCACAATGCATGCTCTCTACCCAGGTTAATCGTAGGCGACAGTGAGTTGCGGTAAGTGGAACACATTTGACAGTACGAGCATATAGACCAATGTGCCCTAAGCGTCTGTACACGGTATGCCTTGAAACTGTCGTACCGGTAGCTGAAGAGAACTGACGAGACAGGTCTGATGCTGTGCTCCGTCTGTTTCTTTTGGCAGTAACTGCTAAATACCGGTCCTCATTCGGCGTTGTAACTCGGGGGCGACCTGTGTTGTAACATCTACCTCACATTACCATCATCTTGAATCGTTGCCAAAGCCTGGTGATGACACTCTGGGCGATTCCAAGTTCCTCGATACTTCCAGCTGGGTACGTCCACATTCCGGTCGTCCAATAATTCTACCACGTAAAAAATCCTCCAAATGCTTCCTTTGTGCCATAACTATGCGTTTATTGCACTGAAAGGCTTTTAAAGCGCTTGTGAACAATTTTACTTTTTGCCACCATTCCTTATATACCCTCTCTTACACTCTCGTCATTGTGACGTACTATCCGCGCCATCTGGTGGTTTCTGTAATTTGCATGTTCTTCTTCAAGATGTGTGTGATAATTCTACGGGTGAAATTTTTATTTTAGAGTTCAATTTCTGTGTGATTCTGAATTATCCTTAATTTATGGACATTAGTGTAATTAAAATTATTATTAGCATGTCTATCCACCTTTAAGAGCTATTTAAATAACATAACTCTATTTCATTACCAAAAAGTGCATGAATCAGCATGAATATACATTTAAATACATCAAATATTGTTTCATTTCTTTCAATCCCAAATGATAAGATATCCTTTTATGTAACTAATAATCAAAATTCTTAATTAGAACGTCCCAACTTCTAGCTCAAGCATCTGTTACAACTCATTTTTCACATTACAACGAAAAGGAACACTCTGGGACGAGGCAGACATGAAACGCGAACACTCAAAGGAAAATCGGCTTTTAATTATGAATAAGTTTGCTTTTATAAACTTTTGCCAAGCGGAGATGAAAGATGCTACTTTGGCTCGAAATGCTTCGCATATCCTTTTGTCTGTCTCGGAACTGAGAGTTCGCTGCAGCAGAGAAGGGGGAGGGTTTAACTGGGGCAGATGAAAGAGCCGAAACGGACGTTCCATCCAATCATCATCGATAATGCAGTAATTGACATGTTCGTAATGAATACTGACAGTGGTGGTACACGCGGGAATTTCTCGATGCTGCAGTACATATTTTCCATTCGATGCCCTATGTCAGAAGCAAGTGTAGATGTAAATACTTCGACAAGGATTTGGTTCTGGGTTCCTTTTAAGTTAGGGAGTGTGAGTTATTATGAAATGAATGCCGTATGTTATGTATGTAGAGTGGAATTGATAATTGAGGTCATCGGAAAAGAGATAATTTTAAAACGATCACATTCAGTTTATAATCACTCCATTCAGTGCATGATTTTTAATTAAATTAAGTAAGTGTCAAATTGGCATTGTGATATAATCTAGGCAAAAAAATTAGATAATAGAATAAAAATTTTTTAATAGTCTTAGTAAAAAATTAATTCATAGAATTTTTATCTATTATATTTTGCTTTTAAGAAATTAGAATTAAATTTAGAAGAAAATAAGAGACTGAATTCTGGAATCAGTTGCTAAGAAAATTATATTAGGATGTTGAATTTAAACATGTGAATTTGAAATGAAAAGCTATTAAACGTTTTCAAATCTTCACGTTTCTTAAAAATTCAGTTTCAATTAAGAATTAATTAATCAGAATTATTCATTAACTTTTATTCAGCTTGCAAAATTTGCTAATAATGATTGACAAATTCGAAAAATTATGATTAAATAATGTTATAAAAATATCAGTTAACTATTGAAGCTTCATCAATTTTTTTTATTACGAAAGGTGAATTTCAGTTTTTATATTTTCAATGTTAAAATTTATTAGAATACGTAACCGTATTTCTTCCTATATACAAGCAAGAGCGCCCCTCTATGGTGTTCGGGAGAAATGGTCAGTTGGCCTCGAGAATCTCAACCGAAGGGATGTATAACACAACATGCGCTCACGCAGAGAAAGGTTTAGCTTATACTTTCATCCCGAGAGGAAGTATATTTAACGCACCCTACCACATTAGTTGGCCCCTACAGAATCTCACTCTGCGAGGAAGTATAGTTCGGAAATCTTATTCGAATTAAGTGTTTTCAGCTTAGAATTTGAGTCCTTCCATGAACCTATAATGATATATCTTTAAATGTATCAAATATTGTAAGCCTCTAATTATACGTGTGGTGTTTGTGAATGTCTCAATAAAGCTGCGAGTCTCTAACCTGTGCCTCAATTATCTCAACCCGGCTACACCCAGTTACCATCCAGCTGCACAACCTTACACTACATATGCCAAAAAGGATATTTTTTGCTTAGAGTCATAATTTACATTGTGAATTAAATATGGTTTTCCTTTGTTTGGGATTTTATAGATAATATATTCAAGGCGTTCGATTCGAGACTCGTATTCATTTGTGGCTGTTATACCGGAGGGCTTAGGTTCAGATTCACTGGGGCATTTGTTACAGTCACTGCTGTCGGAAACAAGGAGATTAGATGGAGATTCAGGCTGCCTAGGTCATGTTTCCAGGATTTATTCCGACACAATAAATACGAAGAACATTTCTCTAAATAGCCTCCTTTGTAATGAAAAGTGGGTTGTGATGTCACACATAAGTGGATCACTAGGTTCACAACTGTGCAGAAGGAAAAAAAAAATATACAACATGATTCTTTTTCGTTTACAAACAAGCAATGAGAACTAATTTTAACAGAAAGAATATAAAAAATGCACAAAACAGTTTGAAATATTGCTTTATTATCAAAAAGGATAAGACAATATTTCCAAAAATGGCCAAAAAAGGTTTCCCATAATACTTTAGAATATCTGGATTTTAACAACAATTTATACGAGTTTGTAAAAGATAATCTTTCTTCGCCGAATATTAGAATTTCTAAATAAAAATTATAGTTCTTAAGATGTAGAATTTAATTTCGAACATAAATATCAACAAATTTTTGTTCTCTCGAAATGCATCGACTGCTACACGAAAAGCTGTTCTAACTTCTGAGAAACATTACAAAACCAAAACCCAAAGAAACAATAACAAAAATCAAATACCCTAATTTCTTAAAAGACCAAGGTTTAATTATGGTAAAATTTTTTAGGCAGAAACCCTAAACAAACAAAATTAATCTTTGAGAAATGCTACGGAAAAGGTGAAGAAGGAGAAAAAGGGAAGAAAGGAGAGGACATTTATGGAGAAAACAATTAATTATTAATTGGACAATATGCCTTTTTTCTACTTTTAAATCAGAGAAAGAAAATTTTCTTCTAGATTATCTAAGGCAACACTTTCTCCTCTAAACTATAATTACCTTTTTAAAATTTATCATCAACCCTAACCTCCATTAAGGCACTTTTTCTTAAATAAGCTTTTTAAAATTACTCACTGCCGGAAACTTTTGTTTCTTTCAGAAGAAAGCGCTACGGATAACATTTATCATAATCGAAAACCAATTGTTCGTTCTAATATCCACTTGCATGCGTTCTAATGCATTCGAAACTTAGAATAAACAGAGTCGACGGACTTCTTTTCGAACGTATTAAATTATATTTACTTTGCAAAACCGTGATGCGACACATTTAAAATGGTTGCGTCTGAATTTTTATAGATATTTCTGTTTGAAGAAGATTCATCGAATTGAATTCTGCTCAGAAGAGCGACAGAATCTGTAAAGAGCGAGGAAAATGCCTGATTTACAGCTTTCCAGTTTGTCAATTTGGCTGAAACTTGTTTACAGTGAAATGCGATTTGAAAATTGAGTTGGAATTTTAAAACAGACTTCTATTCTTGAAATGCATTGGAAGGAAGTTAGGAAATGGTAACATTCAAATTGAGAAGTCGTTCCGGAATTAATTGGAAAATTGCTGCCATTGATTATCTATTTAGTTTTCAATAAATTTAACTTATGAAATACGAATAAATATTTTATAACTTAAACTTAATAAAAAATTATTTAAATATTTATTTTGTAAATTATACATCATGAAGATTTATTTAAAATAAATATTTTGTAGTAAAATATATATTTTATAATTTATACTTCATAAATATTTATTTTATAAATTAATTCACAATAAGTATTTTATTAAGACTTTTAAAGATTATTTTTTTTTATCAATTATTATTTTTTATTAAGGATTTATTTTTAATAATATTTATATTTATAAATAAAACATAATATTTATTAATAATATATTTTATAACAAATATTTTTTTTAAATTAATAAATATTTCATAAACTAAACTTCTTAAAAGTTTTATTCATAATAAATATTTATATTTAATTAAATTAAGATTTAATAAAATATGTATTTTATAATAAATATTTCATTTTTTTAAATAAAAAATATTTTTTATTACGAATATTTTAAAAAATAAATATTTTAAAATAAATTTAATAAGAATTTATTTATAATAAATTTATTATTAATTAATATTTATATTTATTAATTAGAGTGAGATATGTTTTAATTTGAAAACTTTGGAATTGTAAACAGGTTTTTTAGTTTTTAATTCACTAGGTTAGAAAGATGATACCTTCGAATTTTGAACAAATTAAATTGCAAATTTCATGAGATTAATCGTTTATTTCAATTTAAATACTTGTAAATAAAGGAAACTTTATTCTATAAAGAAATGGTAAGGGGTTTCAAATTACTTAGGAAATGATGAAATTTATTGTATACTTTGAAATGTGAAATTATACATTAAATGTTTCATGTATATTCTGAAAAGTGACAAATAGTTAAAATTATTTTAAACAAATTATTTTATCACACTTAAATTATAAATTTTATTTTTTTATTTTATCTTTACTATTTAATTTTTATGGAATTTAATAGAAAATGAAATATCGTTTATTAAAGAAGCTTAAATTTAAAATCTTATTAAAATTTTACTTAAATGAAAACTTTTCGTACTAATCAAAAATTTCAGAAAGTATGAGTGGCTGAAATAATTGAGAAAATAATTTTTTTTTTTAAATTATTAAATTTTAAAATACCTTTTTTTTTAGTAGTTAAATTCAATAATATTTGTTACATTCAATACAAATTAAATAAACTATTTAATAATCGATATTTGTAAAATTTTTATTATTAAAATAAAGCGTAAATATAAAATTTTGATAAATTTTTTATATGCAATATTTGTTTTATATTTTTGAAATAAATTAAACGTTTACTTGAGGGATGATTTAAATTGTGATTTAAAACACATAATTTTTAACGTGGATTGAATTGCACTATTTCAGTATTGACCTTCCTCTGAAGAGTAGACAGAAGACTGGATACTTTTGACCGACGACGTTATAGATGGTAGTGAATCATTGAAACAGATGAAGATGGTATTGTCGAAGATAGTGGTGGCATTGAAACCGTGTGTGACATGCAAACTACGGATAGATGATCTTTTGCAAGCTGTGCAAAGACTTCACTCATAGTGCCTGCAGTGGAGTTGACTGTGATGGTGAAATTTGTTTGCGAGATATGCAAGAGATTGACTCCTAAAACTTGAATTTAGGTACCCAGTTGTACTTGCTTCTATCTCAAAAAGTTTCACTTTTGATTTTTGGACTTAACTGGTCATCAGGAAATGCTAAATTTTTATTTCGTATATAGGATTTTTCAACAACTTTCATGCGTACCATTCCTACAATGTCTTTTTTGCTGGTAGGATATAATTATCAGAATTATGGCACCAGTCTTACTTAAATTTCTCCCTTATTCACATAGAGAAAGAGAGAGAGTGAGAGAGAAACCTTATTGTAAAACAAAATGTCATTCTCAGAATTCAAATTAAATTTGCCCTTTAAATTTCGTAAATTTGTTTTGTACGAATCTAAAAATACTGGATGCACTAAGCCTGATTAGAATTCACAAAATATCTCTCAGAAGTAAACATTTTTTTTAGAAGCAAAAGAACAAATCAGATTACTGGAATCTTTTTTTTAAAAAGTAAAAAACTGAAAAGTGACAAGCAAAATATCAAAATGTTTACTTAAAAAAAATGAGAAAAATGAGAGAAAAGCCATCGTTTATTTCTAATCAGTAGTGAAACTATGATTTATCGGCATCATTTTCGCAAAGGAAGATGCAAACTCTGAAAACTAAAAATAAAAACTACCCGTTCTTTTTTCACATCTAATTGATATTTAGCGAAGGATTATGAAATTACATTTGAATCGTGGCCAGAAATTCAGAGATGGAAGTTGTAACTTAATCCAATTTTAATGCAAGTCTGATCTGAAATGATTCTATAAATAAAAAACAAACAAAAAAACAAGACCTAATTTTGTCGAAGCTTTTTGTTTATCTGTCTCATATTACTTGAAGATATCAGACATTGACGATTCCTAAGCAGGTTATTTATCTATTATAATAATTCCACCGACTGAAAAATAAACAGAATTACTTATAAACAACTGTATAAAAAGACGTGATATGCATGATAAAACTAAAATCTATTTTTGAATATGTAATAGCATGGCGTTTATTTTGAATTTAATAAACCTATTTTAACAAGTTGAAAATTCAATTTTAAGGCATGTAAGAAAATTTTTGTTTAGAATAATTCAATGATAATAGTTATTTTTAGTTTTATTAAATGTACTGTTATGGAAAATTTGATGCATTATGGAACTACATGAAATATTTTAAAATACGATCATCATAGTGTAAAATCTTGTTTATTAAACTGTAATTTATATAAAATTTTTGCTATATTTTCATATTTTAATATTTCTGTTTAAAAAAAAAAAAAAAATATTTAAATTTTCTTCTTAGAAAATATTATTATATACATTGTAACAAGATTCTTCTTATATTTACGTTTAGGTTTTTAGCTAAGAATCATTTTAATTATAATACTGAGAATATTGTGAAAAAATCAATTCATTTATGACAATTAACATTTAACTTCTTGTGAAATCAAATTGTATTTTAATAATTAAAATAATGTAGTAAAAAATGCAAATTTAATTTAAATTTATTAATATGCATAGATTATAGTTCGAATATTAATAATGATAATAAATGCAAAACTAAGAAGTGTTAAAAATTAATAATAATCAATCATTGCAGAATTATCAATCGTGTTTGACAGAAATTTATATTTTTAAGCAAAATAAAAGTTTTATGTACTTAGACTACTTGTAGGTATGCTACGAATATATTGAATAGATACAGTTTCACTTTCGCGGCAATAATAGCAGGTTTCAGTTCAAAAACACTATATTACTACACTAGTGTTAAGCAATTACTACACTAGTCAAACACTAGTGTTCGCAGGAACACTAGTAACAGCAGTGACACTAGTATATTTGGTGAGTACTGGCAATGACATTAGTAAAGTTCTGACAAATCAGTGAGAATATAATATCGGTATCTAATCATCTGAAGGTACTTCATCATCCTGCCGTCAAAATGTCGTTTTCTACAGAGGCTCCCTTTTCATATACTATTAAATAAATAAATATAATGATATATATAATTTTAAATTGAAACATTGTCATTGTCATTGAAACATATATATAATTTTTAAATTGAATTGTCAACATCGAAATAATGTCAAATTGGAAATTTCATCATTTTGTAATTAAATGTTTTTGTAAATTTCAGTACAATATAAGTTTAAAAAGCATTCAGGTAAATAAATCGAAAATATTATTTAAAGGATTGCTTTATTTCCTTCCTTGAAATTTTTTTCATTTGTTCATTTTAGTTATTCTTTGCTGTTGTTTTATTGAAAAAATTAACGTAATTCCTTTATACGCAGATGCGTAATAAAAAATATGTATTTATCTTTGTGTTGATGTAAAAGGCATCATAGAGTTTTCTATTTTTTTCTATATTTCACCAAAATGCATGCCCGTTTTTAATGAATGCAGTTGCATGTTCAAGTGCATCTAGATTACAAATTTTTTGTCAAACACCTTTTTTTTTTTTATGAATAAAATTTTGTTCAATAAACATAGGCCTCGTTTTCTATTTATGGATGCTACTACAATTAAACGATGGTGAGGAGGAAAAAACATATCCTTTTAAGTGTAGCTGCCTACTATTTTTGTGCCGTAGGGAAGGTAAAAAGGAAAACTTCATCCTAGTGGCTTGACTATCTATCAGAGGCACGTTCACACACGTTGTTACATTCGTCATTGAATCTCTAGTTTCTGGAACCATTGACTACAGTAAGCATCGCCAATCGATTCTAACCTGAGTATAAAGTAAATTATTATATAAGATAGTGTTAGATGTGTCCTGTACCTTTGTTCGATGAAATATATCCTGGACATAATCCCATAGAAAGAATTCAAAGTGAATGATATTTGGATTACGAAGAAAGAAAGGGCCGGACATGACTAATCTAAAGCAGTCAATCACTAAGGGCATTTCCACCATTAATAAGGTATCCTCCATGAGTGAGTATTTGTATGAAAATGCGGAGCTACAATGTAAGTTTTTTATATAGCAAGGTCCCAGGGGCACTGGAATATCGCTAAACAGTGTCTTGTAAATTCTACACACTGGCACTAGTAATTGGCTAGTGTAATAATAAGTTACTTGTACTTATTGGAGTGAAGAAGTCAAGCTAATAAGTGGCTGGTAAGTATTGAAAGAAGACATTAGTAAATTTAATAAGTGATATTAATTTAGTACTAGTAAATGATATTAATTTAGCAAAAACATTTCACGTCGAAGAATAATATTACACAAGCTGAGCTTTAACTTGCCAAAAGTTTTACTAATTTTAGAAATGAAAATAACATAATTAAAAAAGGATTTTCTATAACAAATGGAAACTGTAAACTTGTCCAAAATAAACGGCACATATTTATATAGAGAGAAGATTTACCCCGATGTTATATTGGCGATTTTTTTTTTTTAAGGAAATGTCACATAAAATGCTAAATAAAAGTTAATATTTATCTTGCTAACAATTACTTATAACTTAGAAGAATTCCTTTAAGAACTGAAAATAATATGTAAATGTCGACTGTTATAAAAACTGAACATTTATTACGAAATAGAACGTAGTTTATGGTCTCATAGGTACTCTAAATTCTGGCATTCGCTAAAATGAACCGGCAATAACTGTTTTGACATCGACTTATTCGTATTTAATCTTCTTTCACCATTAAAAATACCACTCTTTACACGTTAAAACTGTGCTAAAATTTGAAATCCAAGTTTATTATACATACATTGATGGATATGAGTAAAGTTCAGAGATACATAACAATGATGTAGGTTTCAGCTGTGAATTTTACGATGAAAATTTACATTTAGTTGGACAAATCATCTCCAAGTTACCATTCCCGTCTCTACGTTGCAGAAGTGCGTTGCTATAGTTATTTTTCATCATTAACGCGATAGAAACTGATTGCATTTAGTTATCGGTGCAATAATACAAAGACACTGCACATGGACCGAAAATATTTTAAAGGGGGACATAGTGCAACTAGAACTGGCGAATAAGCGATGTCGTTTAAGTTTCCAGTGACGAGTTTGGAAAATGTAACTGAATTCATAACCGTTAAAAGGATGTTTGACTGAAAAAAAGGGCTCTTTCAAAATTTTAGTGTCTTTGATGTGGAAAATGAGTAGTTCCTATAAGCAGTTTCGGTCGCAAATGCGTTACTCTAACGTCTTGTTAGTTGTCTTAGTTGCGGTTGGTTTATTTGGACATCTTGTTAAGATTCGAATGACAATTTGACATAATACTCACATTTACAAAGTAACATCAAATAAATGCTAAAATAAAGTGAATAATTATTGTATGAATCGGTAGATTTGATTTGGAAGCCAACCATTAAAATTAAATGTGTGTTTCAATAGAAAAATTGAATATTCATTGCAAGGAAAATGTTACCTCTTAGAGGCACTGTTAATCCTGGCATTCGCTAAAATGAGTTGAATATTCCTAAAAGGAGTTTGTTCTGAAAGAATGACCTTTTAAAAGTTTGCTTAGTATCGCTGTGGTGCAAATAAGCAGTTTCTGAGAGAAGTTTTGGTCGTGAATGCGGAAAACGCATCAGTTGATGGAAATTATTGCAATAGTATATTGAGACATAGGGTTCCGCCACTCTTACGTCTTATAGTTGTGATTAGTTTATACTTCTTACTGAAAATTGAATGACAGCTTGACAGAAAAGTAATTAAAATCTCCAAGTTTGTATTGTAAGTTTTTATTTAATTTATAATTTTATTGAAATATTATAATGCATCTTCTAAATGAATCTTGGATAGGTTTCAGATATCGTTGGAAATTTTGCATGTTCATAAGAAATATCTCGTATGCAGTTTTCAGTGCTTATAAATGATTGCGTGGAATGAATTTCTGATTAAATTTTTAAATTAAATCAGAATTATTCACTAAAAAGAAATTTGGTTTATAATGTTTGGCGCAGTAATTCCTTTTTAAGGTAAAAATATATTTCAACAAACTAAATTTAAAAAAAAAAAAAAATAAAGATATATTTTCTGATGTTTGAGAATATTCCTGTTGTTATTTCTCTCATAAATAAGGAATCAGATTTTAAAATGTTGTATTTTTAAGTATTTTACACGATCAATTATTAATATTAAAAAAAACCGAAAATACGTTGTGGTTTTTTTCTTGTTTAACAAATATTCTATGATGGGGGGGTTGAACAGCAGGACGTAGCACCCATGCAAATCATAGTGTAGTTCTATCAATGACTCCGTTAGGATGTCCTTGCCATAGAAGTATATTATTGTCTAAGGTTTACTGTATTTTATCTTTATTATAACAGTATATTTCTATCCATAAGATTCTTATCATATCTTGGTTGCAATAGGGTTGTTCTGTCACTGTCTAAGTAAGCATGTCTTTCTTCATCCAAGGGTATTATTTTTGTCCATGGATATGTGATACACTGTTATACACCATGTGATATGTGAACGTACACTTATTGTAGTATTGGGATTCTGCCCATGAATGTATGTTTTTGATGTAGCAGTGTTAATATACAGATAATTCAATGGTCCTGAAATAAACTTTAAGAGGTGTTGCATATTACTAAAACATGCATTTTTATATAGAAATGTATGGTCAGAAGTGACGCGTTGAAGAAGGAACAAACTTTGAAACGAATTTCTTACAATAGGAAGGCACAATGCACCAACTGATATCAATTCAATGACGAGTTTCAAATCATATTGCGGGCAAACCTGATGAGCATTTTTGTATTCTTATTCTGTTTTATCCACTGTGTTTCATGTAAGACACTCTAGTTGAATTAATTAAGGACCTTGTTAAGGAAGCTGCAAGCGTTCGCGAAATGCTTGACATCTTTGAAACTGTTCACCAACCACTCTTCGACACTACCAAACATGTATTACTGTGGATGATGCAATTTTGAGCATTTATTGTAAACATTGAATAAAAGGAGCACTTTGCAAATGATGATGTCAATAAATAATAATATTTTTTTCTTTCTATGTCTCACTTTTGTATTCGTGCCTATTTCAATAATACGTTTCTGTAGAAAAAAATGTATGATTTATTAAAGCTGTACCCTCACTAAGAATTTGTCCCATAACCATTAAATCATAATTTATTAACTAATCTCACTGTTCTACAAAATAATGTAACATAAATATGGTTTTAAAAAATGCTCAAAAGGAATTAGTAACATAAGTATAATATATTTCGGGTTATTTAACACATTTAGATGAATTGATAACACAAAATTCCTTTCGAATAGAATAATTATATCTCAGAAAAATATAAATGACAAACATTTTTTATAAACATATTTTTATACAGCATTATATATTTTTTCTAAAATTTAGTAGCCTAATTTCCTAAGAAAATATAAAATTGTAAACTAGACAAAATAAAATACACATTTTTTGTTTAAAGAAGAAATTTCCCTCAACGTAATGCTTTTATTTGCAAAGGAACGTCAAATAAAATGTTAAAAAAGTCTTTAATAACTACTTCATGAATCGGAAGATTTGATTTAGAAACTGAACCTTAAATTTAAATGTCAGTTTCTGGTAGAAAAATTGAATATTCATTGTTAAGGAAAACGTAGTTTACGATCTCGTAGAGGTACTCTAAATTCTGGCATTCGCTAAAATGAGCCAGCAAGAATTATTATAAAATCGATTTATTTCATCCATTTCAACATAAAAATTCTTCTCTTTCCACGTTAACGCCATGCTGAAATTTAAAATTCAGGATTATTAGACAGGCATTAAAGGATATGGGTAAAGCTCAGGGAAACTTAATAATTATGGCGAAGGTTTCAGCTATGAATAATAAATTTTACGGTGAACATTCCGCATTTTGTTGGGCAAATCATCCCCACGTTAATGTTTCCCCCTCTATGCTTGGATGTTGTGCGTTGCTATAGCAACCCTTTATCATTAATGTGATAGAAACTGAGTGGATGTGGTTATCGGAACAACAATACAAAGACACAGAATATGGACCGATAATATTTTAAGGGGGACATTGTCCGTGGGGAACCGGCGAATAAGGAAAGTCGTTTAAATTTTGATTGACGAGTCTGGAACATGTAACTGAATCCGCAACTGTTAAAACGATATTAGCCTGAAGGAAGGGCCTTTTAAAAATTTGAATGGTGTCGTTGTGGAGGAATAATTTCATTTCTATGGACAGTTTCCGATCGCCAGATTGACTCGTAAGTCGATGGAAGTTGCAAAACTACATGGTGAAATTGTGTTCTGCCACTCTTGCGCCTTGTAGTTGAGATACGTTTATTCGGATATCTTGTAAAGATTTTGAATGACAGTTTGACAGAAAACGGATCCCAATATGCAGATTTGCCATCTATGTTCCTGTTCTTTGTTTGTAATTGCAGTCAATTATTAGGCATTGTTTGTATTGTTTGTAATTGCAGTCGTTAGGAATATTTCCACGCCCTAGTCTAGTGCAATTTAAGTATAATTTATTGGACTGACAATTTGTGATGGTCTTTATTTGAAATAATATTAATGCTGTATTACATAGTAGTTTCTGAAGATGGAATGCATTTTTTTTGGAACAAAGTTTTGAAAAAATGGTTGATTTCCATAATTCTCAAGCAATGACAATCTTTTCATTCTTTGTTTTTTTTTTTTTTTTTTTTTGCGTAATATTATCTGTTTTAATGGCATCCTTGTTCAAGTTAATTAGGAAAATTCAATTCAATTATTTGATTAAACCTTTCTGAAGTTAATGATATGGTTTGCATTATTTCAGAATTTAAATGAATTGATTTTATCTGATTGATTAATCTATAGCGAATTTAAATTAACTGATTTTATCTGATTGATTAATTGATTTTTTTTTTTTAATTGATTTTTTTTTTAATATTGTGAATAAATGCAATTCAATTGTCTTTTTTTTTTGTGTGTAAGAAATATAGTTCAATAAAAGACCCTTTCTGAAAAATTAAACAAAATTCTACCATTTCATAAAAACATGTATTTTATAGAAGGATACAGCTAATTATTAATCTTCTTCTTCAATGGTGTGATAGCCCCATGGTGGGCCAAGGCCCTCTGCCTACTGGCAGATTCCGAAACATGAGATGTCATTTTTTAATTTTTAAGGAGTATGATTGTCAACATTACTCCCATCAGTCATATTAGATTCCCATGAACAATACAGTAATGTATAGGGCTTATGTTTTATTATTACAGCAGTGTATTTCTATCCATATTTTTTTAGCTTATATTGGTTGAAGTGTTGTAGTTCTGTCAATGTCTAAGTAAGCATATCCTTCTTCGTCCAAGGGTACTAATGCAATTTCGTTCATGGACATGTTGGCATACACTTATTGTAGCATGTGTATAGCATCTAACTTCTTGTATGTTTCTGTTGCAGCGGTGTTGACATGCAGCGTGATTCAGTGGTAGTAGCACGAACTTTAAGGTGTGGTGCAGCTTAAAAAGCATACATTTTTCTTCTATTAGAATGTATGGTCAGAAGAGGCCAATTGAGGAAAGAATACACTTTCAACGAATTTCTGGCAATAGGCAGGCACAATGCACCAACTGATACGAGTTTCAACTATGGCTGAAGAACCCGATTAGCTCTGTATTTTATTCTCATGCTGTATTTTCCACTGTGTTTCCATTTGCGACACTCAGTTGACTCAATTAAAGATCTCGTTGCTTAGTTATCCATTGTAATTGCAAGCGTTCGCGAAATGCCTGGCATCTTTGGAACCAACTGTCCATCAATCGCTCTTTGACTGTACCAAGTATGTATTACTGTGGACGACGCAATTTTGAGCGTTTATTGTAAATATTGAACCAAAGAAGCAATTTGCAATGATGGTGTCAATAAACAATGTTTTCTTTTCATGCCTCATCTTTTGTATTTATGCCCGTTCCTACAGAAAAGAAATGTATATTTTAGGAAACTGTCCCATTCCTCAATGTTTGTCCACTATGTCCGTGGAATCACGCTTTATTATCTAATTTCAACATCTTTCAATGTAATTTTTATTTTCAAGTAACATAAATATAGTTTTGAAAATTCTCTAAAGGAATAAGTAACATGAATACAACATATCTGTAATTATTCAATACATTTAAATGAATGTATAAAAAGAAAATACTAATAAAAGAAATAATTAGATCTCAGAAAGTTAAATATAAATGCCCAAAAATTATTTAAAAACATTTTTTATATACATGAGTAACCTAATTCTGAAAAAACTATAAGTATAAATATAATAAATGTAAATTGTTAACTAGACAAAATAAACCATACATTTTTGTTCAAAGAAGAAATTTCTCCCAGCGTAATGTTCTTATTTCCAAAGGAAGGACAAATAAAATGTTAAAATGCTTTTAATAACTACTTCATGAATCGGAAGATTTGATTTTGAAACTGAACCTTAAATTTCAATGTGAGTTTCTGGCAGAAAAACTGAATATTCATTGCTAAGGAAAACGTAGTTTATGATCTCATAGAGGCACTCTAAATTCTGGCATTCGCTAAAATGAGGCGGCAAGAATTATTATAAAATCGATTTATTTCATCCTTTTCACCATAAAAATTCCTCTCTTTCCACGTTAACGCCATGCTAAAATTTAAAATTCTGGATTATTAGACAGGCATTAAAGGATGTGGCTAAAGCTCAGGGTAACTTAATAATTATGGTGAAGATTTCAGGTATGAATAATGCATTTTACGGTGAGCATTCCGCATTTTGTTGGACAAATCATCCCCACGTTAATGCTTCCCCCTCTATGCTTGGATGTTGTGCGTTGCTATAGCAACTCTTTATCATTAACGTGATAGAAACTGAGTGGATGTGGGTATCGGAACAACAATACAAAGACACTGAATGTGGACCGATAAAATTTTAAGGGGGACATTGTCCATGGGGAACTGGCGAATAAGGAACATCATTTAAATTTTGAGTGACGAGTCTGGATCATGTAACTGAATCCGCAACTGTTAAAACGATATTAGCCTGAAAGAAGGGCCTTTTAAAAGTTTGAATGGCGTCGTTGCGTTGGAAATAATTTCATTTCTACGGGCAGTTTCGGATCGTCAGTCGTTGGAAGTTGTAAAACTACATGGTGGAATTGAGTTCTGCCGCTCTCTTATGCCTTGTAGCTGTGATGCGTTTATTCGGATATCTTCTAAAGGTTTTGAATGACAGTTTGATAGACAAAAAGGATCCCAATCTGCAGATTTGCAGTCTAGCTTCCTGTTTTCAGTTCGTAATCGCAGTTACTTATTAGAAATGTTTCCATGTGCAAGTATAGTGCAATTTAAGTATTATTTTATGGATTACGAGGGGGACAATTTGTGATAATCTTTATTTGAAATGATATGTGGTACTGAGCGCCAGTCATTCTGTCATCGTTCCACACTAAGTATTAATATGATATAAATAAATTTTTTTATCAAATAAATGAGGTATGCATTTATAGTAAATGGAAAAAAAATTCATTGTATAATTCAAACATATTATACTTAGATCATATAATAAGGGATTATTCGATATTTTATAATCTATTGCAAATTAAAATTCCATATATTTATTTCTTGCTTTAATAGAAAAGAGTCAGTTCTATATTTATTAGCATTAACATTTTAGCTATCTAGAAATTTTTATTATTATTATTATTATTTTTCAAAAGTATTTTCCCTTTTAAAGATATCTCAACAAAATAGCTGAAGTAGTTGTTAGATAATTAATTTAAATGGGAAAGTCTATTTGAATCAATACATATTTGTACATAAGTTTCTTCGAGCTAATGTCTAAATGCCTGTCACTAGGTGCCATAGGTTTCAGGCTCGGGTTCCGGCTGTTCCATGGATGTCTGTAGTGGTTCGGAATCCAATTTAAACCATAGGCCCCTTTCTAATATGCCTGTAGAGTGTAAGTGTTTCAGGCTCGGGTTCCGGCTGTTCCATGGATGTCTGTAGTGGTTTGGAATCAATTTAAACCGTAGGCCCCTTTCTAATATGCCTGTAGAGTGTAGGGGTTTCAGGCTCGGGTTCCGCTGTTCCATGGATGTCTGTAGTGGTTCGGAATCCAATTTAAACTGTAGGCCCCTTTCTAATATGCCTCGGGTTCGTGTTCCATGGATGCGTAGGGGGAATGATAACCCTATCTCATAAAAATAAAAGAAAACATCTCCCATTTCGGAATCTACCGGAAGGCAATTGGTCATGATCAGCCTAGGAAATTTGTTAATTAAACATTTTTATTCAAGAATATTAAAAAATTATAAAAATTATTGATAAATGCTTGACATGCTCAATTTCTATAAAAATTGAACCGAATACTAATTAACTTGTTAAAACATTTTAAAAATCAAGACTGAAAATTTTAATATACTATATTTATATAATAAGTCATTTATTCTTTTTATATAGGGTGTCTCAAAAGTATCTGTTTGAAATCTAAAGGTAATTGAAATAAGTATATTTTATAATGAAATGTATGGGCTGAAGCAGTGCGTGTGAGTGCTAAAGGGGAATATGTACGACAGGTAAGTGAAAAAGGCACGTAAAGTCAAAAGCAATATACTTGTAGTGGCTATATTTTTTACAATAGGTATTCAAAATAGGTCATCTTCGGAATAGTCACTTCTTTTGATTAGGTTTGTTGAAATATTCTAAATATGTCTAAAAATTTTAATTAAAATTTTGATTAGATTATTTATGAAAAAGAAGTTTTAATAAGAAGAAGTCTAAGTTTTATTTTGCTACATTGGAATTTACAAATCTATAAGTGAAGAAATGATAAATCATACAAGAAATGAATAAAACAAAATAAATACAAGAAATGATAAATCATTTCTTATCCCTCTACTACATATGAGCGGCACTCTGCAAGAACAGATAAATATAAGGATGTTTACAGGATGTAAACATCCTTATATTTATCTGTTAATATACAGGATGTTTACAGGATGTGTTTTAGGTTTTGTTCAGTAAAGTATAATATTTCTTGATTTCTCATGAGGACAAGGGTTGCAATTGTCTCTAGAGGTTGGATTTCTACCTGTTGATCCGCAGGGTTGTATTTTATTTCATTCCTGCCAACCAAAGAAAAAAACCGATGGAGGTATTCTCCAATCCGTCACCACAGGATGCTCTCTATAAGGGTTACATGCTTCCCCTAGGGAAGTACTCTCAGAATATTGGTTACATATTGAATAGGAATATTTTAATTTATTTATTGCATTGCCTATGTCGTGTATGAGTTGTTAATTTAATCCAATAGAGTTTAAATAAAGTAGATTCAAACATGACGATAATAATTATTACAAATTTCATCAAATGTGATAATTTTTTCATACTTTAAAAATTCTTCTAATAAAAATAAATGTTGAGTTACTTTTTTTTCTGCATTTTTCTGTGATACACTATTTTATCAAAAAAAAAAGAATTTTTTAAAGTATTATCTTTAAGATCAGATAGATATAGGTGCATTAATTGAAAGCTAAATGATTTAGATGTCATGATTTTAGTGCTGTCGTGATTCAGATATATTAATAGTAAGAAATGTTTTTCAATATTTGTGTACAAAAACATGCAATTAAAATTAAATGTACAAAGTTTATTTTATTTCAATTAAAAATGAAAAGATTCCCTTACTGTACCTTCAATCAAAATTCTTATTAACGCGTTCAACGCGTAAATCATCGGTTCAAAAAAAAAAAAAAAAAAAACTAACAATGTTTTTCAATATAAGATACCATAATATATAGAAACTTGTACATTTAAAATTAAATACATAATTTTTTTATTTCTTTCAATTCCAAATGAAAAGGCACACTACTTATAACTAATCATTAAAATTCTTATTAGCCAGCGAAATAACTGAGTCAGATATCTGATTGGAAAATAAAATTATGTGGAAATAGCAGATATCACAATAAATGAATATACGTATACATTTATATACTATAAGTAAATTAAATTTGTTTTACTTTGTTTGAGCCAACCCGAATAAGACAGCATCTATTAGATTTCTAGCACACACACACATGCATATATATATATATATATATATATATATATAATAAAATACACGAAATTTTAAACCTAACTAAGATGGTGCCTTTTTTATATCTAATAATGAAAATTGTTATTAGCATGTCTAATATATATTTCAACGAGCTGTTCGAAAAATTGAACTCTTTTTCAATTAAATTCATGATCGTGAAATAAATCAATATAATTTTACAATTAAATGCCCCAAATTGCAATTTTTTCAATTCCAAACGAGGATATGTCTTTTTTATACCCAATAATCAATATTATTATTAAATGTCAAATATCTACCTCAGGCAGTTGTTCATAAAACAGAACAATACATGAATCAATATAAATTTACAATTAAATACAGGCAATATGCTTTATTTCTTTCAATCCCAAATGATGAGACACCCTTTTATGTAACATATAATCAAAATTCTTAATTAGAACGCCCGCCCAACTTCCAACTGAAGCATCTGTTACAACTCATTCTTCACATTACAACGAAAAGGAAACACTCTGGGACGAGGCAGACATGAAACGTGAAACTCAAAGGAAAATCGGCTTTTAATTATGAATGAGTTTGCTTTTATAAACTTCGCCAAGCGGAGATGAAAGATGCTGATTTGCTCGAAAAGCCACGCATATCCTTTTTGTCTGTCTCTCAACTGAGAGTTCGCTGCAGCAGAGAAGGGGGAGGGTTTAACTGGGGCAGATGAAAGAGCCGAAACGGACGTTCCATCCAATCATCATCGATAATGCAGTAATTGACATATTCGTAATGAATACTGACAGTGGTGGTACACGCGGGAATTTCTCGATGCTGTAGTACATGTTTTCCATTCGATGTCCTGTGTGAGAAGCAAGTGTAGATGTAAATACGCGTCGACAAGGTATTGGGTCTAGCTTGGTTTGCTTTTAAGTTATGAGTGTGAGTTATTATGAAATGAATGCTGTGTGTTGCATATGTCGGGTGGAATTGATAATGCAGGTCATCGGAAGAGTTGTAAAGGCGATTACATTCAGTTCATAATCACTCTATTCAGTGCATGCTTTTTAATCAATTTAAATGACATTTTTGTTGCAAGTTGGCATTGTGATACAATTTAATACTGTGAAAATTATATCTTGATAAATTTGTCTTAGTAAAAAATTAATAGATATAATTTTTATATACTATGTTTTGCTTTTAAAAAATATTCAGCATGTGTCCTTGTTTGGTTTGCTAACAAACATTTAGGGCTACATTTAACAGAAAGAATAACAAAAATAAGAAAATAATTTTAAAATTCTGCTTTATCAACAAAAAATAATACTGCAATTTTTCAAATAATTGCTAAAGTGTAAGTGATAGCGTGTCTCTTATACCATAAAAATACATACCATAGAATAGATTTAACTATAATTTATAAAATTGGACTCAAATAAAAACATTCTTCACAAAATATTAGAATTTCTAAACAAATTATATAGTTTCTAAGATGTGAATTTAATTTCGAACATAAAAATCAAAAATTTTTTTTTCACTTAAAAATCATCAACTACTGCACGAAATAGCTGCTCTAAGTTCTCTAAGAAACACTGCTAAACCTCAACTTAATGAAAGAATAACAAAAATCAAATATCTTAAAAGACCAAGGTTTAATTTTGGTACACTTTTAAGCAGAAACCCTGAATAAACAAAATTAATCTTTGAGAAATGCGTCGGAAAAAAAAATATCTCAGCATTTAAGGAAAAGACGATTAATTATTCATTGGACAATATGCCCTTTTCCTTCTTTAAAACCACAGAAAGAAAAATCCTCCTAGATTATCTAAGGCAACCCTTTCTCCTTTAAACTATAATTACCTTTTAAAAATTTATCATCAACTCTAACCTCCATTAAGGCAAGATTTCTTAAATAAGCTTTTAAAATTACTTGCTGCCGGAAAAATTTTGTTTTTTTTTAGAAGAAAACGCCACGGACGACATTCATCATCATCGAAAAACAATTGTTCGTTCTAATGTCCACTTGCATGCGTTCTAATGCATTCGAAACTTAGAATAAACAGAGTCGATGGACTTCTTTTGGAACGTATTAAATTATATTTACTTTTTGCAAAACCGTGATGCCACACATTCAAATGGTTGCTTCTGAATTTTTATAGATATTTCTGTTTGAAGAAGACTCGTCGAATTGAATTTTGCTCGGTAGAGCGATAGAACATGTAAAGAGTGAGGAAAATGCCTGATTTACAGCTTTCCAGTTTGTCAATTTGGCTGAAACCAGTTTACAGTGAAATGCGCTTTGAAAATTGAGTCGGAATTGTAAACAGACTTTTATTCTTCAAATGCATCGAGAAGGAAGATAGGAAATGGCAGCTTTTAAATTGAGAAGTCGTTCTGGAATTAATTGGAAAATTGCTATCATCGATTATCTATTTTAGTTTTCAATAAATTTAATTTCTAAAATACTAATAAATATTTTATAAGTTAAACTTTATAAAAATTTTTTTATAATATATATTTATTAATAAAATATATATTTTATATATTATATTTAATAAAAATTGATTCATGATAAATATTTTATTAATAAAAAATATGTTTATAATTAAAACATAATATTTTTAATAAAATATTTTATAACAAATATTTGTAAGAATAAGAATATTTTAATTTATTTATTGCAATTCCTTTTTTTGTATGAATTTTTTTTTATTAAATTTAACCAAACTGGACTGAAACAAGATGACAATAATTACAAATTTCATCAATGGTTATAATTTTTCATACTTTAAAATTCTGCTAATATAAATAAATGTTGAGTTAATTTTTTCTCTGATTCACTATTTATCAAAAAAAAATTATTTTTAATAAATATCATGTAGATATGGGTGTATTAATAGAAAGCTGATGATGATTTTTAATGATTGAGTGGTGGATTTGAGCTGAATGATTTAGATATCATGATTTTTAGCTGCTGACATGATTCAGATGTATTAATAAGAAGAAAAATTTTTCAATGTACGTACACACGAATATACAACAATTAAAATTAAAAGTACCAATTTTATTTTGTTTTAATTAAAAATTAAAAGATTCCCTTACTGAGATGACCGTTAATCAAAATTATTATCTAACACGCCCATCCTGTAAATCAAACATGAACTTAATTCCTTTCTAAACAGGATAAGTACTAAAACATAATGAATTTATCTTCTTGTCCATGCAAAAGCTTCGTAGGTTTTGTACCATTTTCTCGAAAGATGTATGCTGTTTTTTAATGAATGCAGTTACAATTCAAAACACGCATAGACACAGACACTATATTCAAATGTATGCAAATTCAAATTTTTTATGTATAAAATTTGTTGAATAAATATAAGCCCCGTTTTCCACTTATGCCACAAACAATTAAACGATGGATGATGAGGGTACATTATACCTTTTTAAGCGTAAGTGCCTACTATTTTTGCGTTGTAGGGATAAGAAAAAAAAGGAAAAATTCATCAAGCAACAAGTCTATCCATACTAGACGCTTCACACATGTTGTTACAACCATCACTGAATATCCTAGTTTATTAAAAGCATTGACTACAATAAGCATTACCAGTGGATTTTAGTCAGAGTATATTATTATTATTATATAGGATATCTATAAAATGTCCCTTTAAAATTTCAAAATAGTTTTATGAAGGTAGAAAAACAAGATAAAAGCAATAAACATTACAAAATGATACATTATATACATTATATATATATATATATATATACTTGCATATATGTATATATTTGTCTTATTTAATTTTTATTTATTTAATTTGACATCACTGTGTGGGCACCATTATTTGCGCGAAACACATGAAAAAGATACTCAATTTTTTGTTATGTTCTCTGTAGCAAACCCTAACAACTGAAGAAAAATACCATCAATGTTTAGATGCATCCTGTACCTTTGTTCGATGCAATATACCTTACATAATCCCATGGGAAGGAGTCGATGTGAATGATATTTGGCTTAAAGTACGAAGGTTATGTTAAAGTTATTATGTACTGAGCAAAGGCACTGGGCATGACTAACCTAAAGCTGTAAATAACTAGGGCATTACTACCATTGATATTCATACCTCCATGAGGGAGTATTCGTACCAAAATGCGGAACTGCAATGTAAGCGTAATATAGCAAAGTCCCAGCAGCATTGTCAGGGACACTAAACAGTGTTTTGTAAGTGCAGTGGCACTAATAAATGTTGTAAAAAACTCACAATGATAAATTACTTATACGCATTGAAGAAGTCAATCTAGTAAGTAACTGGTAATTACTGAAAGAAGATATTAGTAACTTTAATAAGTGATTGATTAGCGCTGATAGTGAAACTAGTAAGTGATATTAATAAGTGACTGCTAAGTAATGTTAGAGACGTTACTAAGTGATGGTAAGTATTGGCAAATAACGGTAGCTGAATCATTTTATTAGCTGTTCCAATGAAAAATAAATGCAGGTATTATGCTCTCATAGGCACTCTAAATTCTGGCTAAAATGAACCAGCAATAATTATTTTTGAACATTCATTTATTTAATATACTTTCACTCTTTCCACTTTAAAACTGTGATAAAATTTTAAAACCAAAATTATTGTACAGACATTGATGGATGTGAGTATAGTTCAGAGAAACATAACAATGATGTAGGTTTCAGCTATGAATTTTACAATGAATATTTACATTTTGTTGTACAAATCATCTCAAAGTTAACATTTGCCTCTCTGCTTTTTTGCCAGAAGAACGTTGCTATAGTTACTTTTCATCATTAACGCGATAGATACTGATTGCATTTAGTTATCGGTGCAACAATACAAAGCCACTGCACATGGACCGATAATATTTTAAAGGGGGACATTGTGCAACGAGAACTGGCGAATAAGCGACGTCGTTTAAGTTTTCAGTGACGAGTTTCGAAAATGTAACTGGATTCATAACCGTTAAAAGGATGTTTGACTGAAAGAAGAGCTCATTCAAATCTGTTTAGCGTCTTTGAGGTGGAAAATGAGTAGTTTCTATAAGCAGTTTCGGTCGCAAATGCGTTACTTTTACGTCTTGTTAGTTGTCTTAGTTGCGATTGGTTTATTCTGACATCTTGTTAAGATCGAATGACAATTTGATATAATGCTCACATTTACAAAGTAGCATCAAATAAATGTTAAAAATAAATTGAATAATTATTGTATGAATCGGTAGATTTGATTTAGAAACCGACCCTTAAATTTAAATGTGTGTTTCAAGAGAATAATTGAACATTCATTGCAAAGGAAAACATTGTTTATGACCTCTTAGAGGCACTGTTAATCCTGGTATTCACTAAATGAGTTTGATTATTCTTAAAAGGATGTTATTCTGCAAGAAGAACCTTTTAAAAGTTTGCTTAGTATCGCTGAGGTGCAAATAAGCAGTTTCTAAAAGATAATGTTTGGTCGTAAATGCAGAAAACGCATCAGTTGATGGGAGTTATTGCAATAGACATAGGGGCCAGCCACTCTTACGTCTTATTAGTTGGGATTAGTTTTATTCAAATTTTTTATTGAGAATTGCATGATAGCTTGACAGAAAAGTAATTAGAATCTCCAACTTTATTTTCTAAGTTTCCATTTAATTTGTAATTCTATTGGAACATTATAATGTATCTTTGAATTCTAAATGCGTCTTGGACTACTTTTAGATATCTTGATGAATTTATGTGCTCATAAAAAATTTCTCTATATAGTTTTCAGTGCTTTTGAAAAAAAATTCTGCGGATTGAATTTCTGATGAAATTTTAAAATGCTTACGTTAAAATGCTTTTCGTTTATAATGTTTGGTGAAGTAATTTCTTTTTAAGGCAGAAATACATTTTAACAAAACGGGATTTAAAAAAAAAAAAAAGATACACTTTCTGATGTTTGAGGATATTTATGTTATTTCTCTCTTATAAATAAGGAATCAGATTTTAAAAATGTTGTATTTTTAAGTATTTTATACGATTAATTATTAATAATAAAAAAATTTGAAAATACGATGAGGTTTTTTTCTCGTTTCAACAAATATTCAATGTGGGAGTTTTGAACAGTAGTACCCATACAAATCATAGTGTAGTTCTATCAATGACTCCGTTATGATGTCTTTGTCCAGAAGTATATTAATGTCTAAGGCTTACTGCATGCTATCTTTGTTATAACACTATATTTCTATCCATAAAATTCTTAGCATATCTTGGTTGCAATAGGGTAGTTCTGACAGTCTAAGTAAGCATGTCTTTCTTCTTCAAGGGTATTAATTTGTCCATGGATATGTTAGCATACATTTATTGTAGCATTGGGATTCTGTATATGATTCCATGTATTTGATGTAGCAGTGTTAATATACAGAGTCATTCAATGGTCATGAAATAAACTTTAAAAGGAGGTGCTTAGTACTAAAACATACCTAATCTCAATGCTCTACAAAATATTGTAACATAAATATGGTTTTAAAAATTCTCTAAATAATTATGTAACGTAACTGTAACATATTTCGGGTTTTTTTAATAAATTTAAAGAATTGATAACAGGAAATTCCCTTTGAATAGCATAATTATATCTCAGAAAGTTAAATATAAATGCCAAAAATTATTTTATAACATTTTTTATAAACATGAGTAGGCTAATTCTGAAAGAAAATATAAAATATAAAGATAATAAATGTAAATTGTTAACTAGACAAAATAAACCATACATATTTTGTTTAAAAAAGAAATTTCCCCCAACGTAACGCTCGTATTTCCAAAGGAACGTCAAATAAAATGTTAAAATGTCTATAATAACTACTTCATGAATCGGAAGATTTGATTTAGAAACTGAACCTTAAATTTAAATATGAGTTTCTGGCAGAAAAATTGAATATTCATTGCTAAGGAAAACGTAGTTTATGATCTCATAGAGGCACTCTAAATTCTGGCATTCGCTAAAATGAGGCGGCAAGAATTATTATAAAATCGATTTATTTCATCCTTTTCACCATAAAAATTCCTCTCTTTCCACGTTAACGCCATGCTGAAATTTAAAATTCAGGATTATTAGACAGGCATTAAAGGATGTGGGTAAAGCTCAGGGAACTTAATAATTATGGTGAAGGTTTCAGGTATGAATAATACATTTTACGGTGAGCATTCCGCATTTTGTTGGACAAATCATCCCCACGTTAATGCTTCCCCTCTATGCTTGGATGTTGTGCGTTGCTATAGCAACCCTTTATCATTAACGTGATAGAAACTGAGTGGATGTGGGTATCGGAACAACAATACAAAGACACTGAATGTGGACCGATAATATTTTAAGGGGGACATTGTCCACGGGGAACTGTCGAATAAGGAACGCCATTTAAATTTTGTGTGACGAGTCTGGAAAATATAACTGAATCCGCAACTGTTAAAACGATATTAGCCTGAAGGAAGGGCCTTTTAAAAGTTTGAATGGGGTCGTTGTGGAGGAAATAATTTCATTTCTATGGACCGTTTCCGATCGCCAGATTGACTCGTAAGTCGATGGAAGTTATAAAACTGCATGGTGAAATTGAGTTGTGCCACTCTTGCGCCTTGTAGCTGTGATACGTTTATTCGGATATCTTGTAAATGTTTTGAATGACAGTTTGACAGAAAACGGATTGCAGTTTAGGTTCCTGTTTTTAGTTTGTAATTGCAGTTACTTATTAGAAATATTTCCATGTGCAAGTCTAGCGCAATTTAAGGATATCTGTATGGACTACGAGGGTTACAATTTGTGCTAGTCATTATTTGTAATAATGTTAATACTGTATTGCAAAAGCAGTTTATGTAGATGGAATGCTCTTTTGCAACCAAATTTTGAAAAATTGGTTACTTCCCATGATTCTCAAGCAATGACAATCTATGCATTCTTTTTTTTTTTTATTGTGGGTAATATTGTTCCTTGTTCAATTATTATTGTTCATTGGCTTCATTGTTCAAGTTGATTATGAAAAGTAAGTTCAATTACTTGATTCAGTTTTTCAGAGGTTAATGGCATGCTTTACTTTATTTCAGAATTTTAATAAATTGATTTTATCATCATGAGCTGTACTGATGATATTGTGAATAAATTCAATACAATTATCTTTATTTGTGTAAAAAATATAGATCAATAAAAGATTCTTTTGAAACATTAAACAATTTTCTGATATTTCACAGAAATCTGAATTTTATGCAAAGCTACAACTAAACATTAATCTTCTTCTTACATGGCGTCACAGCTCCATAGAGGACCAATGTCTACTGGCAGATTCCGATACATCAGATGTTGTTTTTTTTTCATTTTACTGGGTAAAGTAGTTAGCCCTATCTACAACAGCCGTATTAGACCAGGACCTACGACTTGAATCGGATTCCGAACCACTATAAACATCCATGGCCGTGACTAAAACCTGAAGCCTTTGGTACCGAGCGCCAGTCACTCATCAAGCATTTATATGATATAATTTTTTTTTATCAAATGAAAGAGGTATACATTTATAAGAAACGGAAAAAAAAAGTTCGTAGAATTCTTCTTTTTCACACTTTACAAATGTTTTATTATGGGCGTAGATTATATAATAACGATTATTCGATGTTTTATAATTTATTGCAAATTACGATTTTATATATTTATTATTTATTTTGTTCTTACTTTAATACAAAAAGAATCAGTTACATACATACTAGCATCAAATGTTAGCCATCACGAAATTAATATTATTATTATTATTATTATTACTTGGTAATCCCAAAGGTATGTTCCCTTTTAAACACATGTCAAAAAATAGCTGTATTGTTTGTTAGATAAGACACGTAAATGTGAAAAACTACTTGAAACAATACATATTTGTATATAAATATTTTCGGCCTTATGGCGGAGTGACTAGTGCTCTGGCACTCGGTGCCATCGAGTCCCGGCAGTGCTATGAATGATTGTAGTGTTCAGAATCCAATTTAAACGGTAGGTCCCTTTCTAATATGCCTGTAGAATGTAGGGTTGATAACCCTACCCCATAAAATGAAAACATCTCCTATTTCGGAATCTGCCAGTAAGCACACAGCCATAATCAAACATTGACTGTAGTGTCAGGAAGTTAGTTAGTTAGTTAAATATACATTTTCCTTCAAGAATATTAAAAATATATGAACTATTTGATAAATGGTTTGACACATTGATTTCTATAAAAAAATGAACCGAATACTAAATCACTTGTTAAAACATTTTAAAAACCACGCATGAAATCGTTAATTTTTAATATGTTATCCTTATATGTTAAGCCATTTATTTTTCTTTATGCAAGGTAATAAGTATACAAAAAAATAAGTATATTTTGTAATAGAATATGTTGGTGGAAATGACGCGTTCAAGTGTTAACACTTAAATAAACTTTTAATGATATATATTTTTTTTTTAATAGGTGTTCTAAAAAAGTCATCGAAGATTTGAAAAAGCCACTTCCTTTGAATAGATTCGTTGATATGTTCAAAATACGTCTTTTGAAATTAAATTAAATTTTTTTGTATTATGTAGAATAATAATGAATATGTAAGTTTTATTGTGCTTACAGTGGAACTTACAAATCTATAAGTTCATTAAATGATAAATCCTTTTTTTTATCCATCTACTATATATAAAGCGCTACTCTGCAAGAACATATACAATATAGGGATGCTTTCTTTTGTTCAGTAACCTATAACATCAGCTACATATAGAATAGGTATATTTTATATTATTTACTGCATTGCCTGTTTCTGTATGAATTTTTAAATTAACAAACTGGATTCAAACAAGATGACAATAATTACGAAATTCATCAAATGTTATAATTTTTTCACTAATTTTTTTAAATTAGTTTATTACTTAATAAACTAATTTAAATAACTAACTTTATAACTAATAATCAAAACGGTTATTAACGTTTCTTATATCTACCTCAGGCAGCTAGTCAAAAAACTGAATTTTTCATTATCAAACATCAAAATTCATAAATCAATATAACTTTACAATTAACTATCCTAAATCTGTTTTATTTTATTCTATTCCAAATGAAGAAGTATCTTTTTTTTATATCTAATAATCAAAATTATTATTAGCATGTCTAATATCTACCTCAAGCAACTACATTGAAAAACAGGACTCATTTTCATTATCAGTCATTAAAATACATGAATCAATATAAATTTCAAATTAAATAACACCAAATCTGTTTTATTTATTTCATTCCCAAATGATGAGACACCCTTTTATGTAACTTATAATCAAAATTGTTAATTAGAATGCCCTGACTTCCAACTGAAGTATCTGTTACAACTCATTCTTCACATTACAACGAAAAGGAAACACTCTGGGACGAGGCAGACATGAAACGCGAACACTCAAAGGAAAATCGGCTTTTAATTATGAATGAGTTTGCTTTCATAAACTTCGCCAAGCGGAGATGAAAGATGCTACTTTGCTCCAAAAGCTTCGCATGTCCTTTTGTATCTTCGCAACCGAGTGTTCGCTGCAGCAGAGAAGGGGGAGGGTTAACTGGGACAGATGAAAGAGCCGAAACGGACGTTCCATCCAATCATCATCGATAATGCAGTAATTGACATGTTCGTAATGAATACTGACAATGGTGGTACACGCGGGAATTTCTCGATGCTGTAGTACAAGTTTTCCATTTGATGATGCCTGTGTGAGAAGCAAGTGTAGATGTAAATACACGTCGGCAAGGATTTGGGTTTGGCTTCATGGTCTCCTTTTTATTTTATGAGTGTGAGTTATTATGAAATGTATGCTGTGTTTATATGTAGCGTGGAATTGATAATGTATGTTATCGGAAGAGTTGTAAAGCGATTGCATTCAGTTCATAATCACTCTATTCAATGCATGAGTTTTAATTTAATTTTCGTTGCGTTAGCATGCGTTTTTGTGAAATTTTTCAAAATCAATCAATTCAAACATTTTTGTTGCAAGTTGGATGTATGCTATAATTTAACACGGGTGAAAATTAGATCTTGATAAACTGTCTTAGTAAAAATTAATTGATAGAATTTTTATCTACTAAATTTTGCTTTTAAAAAATTAGAAGAAAATAAATAAATTAATTTAAGAATCAGTTCCTAAGAAAATTGTATTAAATTATTGAATTGAATAAATGAATTAGAAGTTAAAATTTATTAAACCTTTTCAAATCTGCACGCTTCTTAAAATTCAGTTACGTGAATATAAGATGAGAATTATCCATTAATCTTTGTTCAGCTTGCTAGAGGATTATTTAAAGGTAGAGAATTTGCTTACAAACGATGTCAATTTAAAAAAAAAAAAAATCGGGTGTAAATAATTTCATAAAAAAATATCACTATAACAGATTAAGAAGGTGTTGTATTGAAGAAGCTGTAAAGTCGTGGCATTGTAACCGTGCCTGACATGCTAATTACAGATAAATAGTCTTTTTGAGATATGTACAAAGACTCCGCCCACAATGCCTGCTGCGGAGTTGACTCTGATGGTGAAATTTGACTGCGAGATATGCAAGAGACTTACTCCCAAAATTCGAATTTAGGTAATCAGTTTTACTTGCTTCTACCTCAAAATTTCACTTTTGATTTTTTGGACTTAAGTGGGCATCAGGAAATGTTAAATTTTATTTCCTGTATAAAAGTTTTCAACAACTTTCGTGTGTTTAATTCCTACTACACCATTATTTTGCTGGTAGGATGTAATTATTGGCAGGATATAATTACTTATCAGCTAAATTATGACACCAGTCTTACTTTACTTTCTCCCTTATTCACGCAGAGGAAGAGAGAGAAAGAAATCTTTTTGTAAAACAAAACGTCATTCTCAAATTCAAATTGAATTTGCCCTTTAAATTTCGTAAATTGGCTTTGCACAAACCTACAAAAATACTCGCTGCACTAAGCCTGGTTAGAATTCACAAAATATCTCTCAGAAGTAAACAGTTTTTTAAGATGCAGCAGTAGAACAAATCTGATTACTGGAACCTTTTTTTTAAAGTAAAACTGAAAAGTGACAAACAAAATATCAAAATGTTTACTTAAAAAAATGGGAGAAAAGCCATCGTTTATTTCTAATCAGTAGCAAAACTATGATTTATCGCCATCATTTTCGCAAAGGCAGATGCAAAACTCTGCAAACTAAAAATAAAAACACCATTCTTGCATTTCACATCTAATTTGATATTTACCGAAGGATTATGAAATTACATTTGAATCGGTGCCAGAATTCAGAGATGGAAGTTGTAACTTAATCCAATTTTAATCCAAGTCTGATCTGAAATGATTCTATAAATAAAAGAAAAAAACAAAGACCTAATTCTAAAGAATCTTTTCGTTTATCTATTTCATATTAGTTTAAGATATCAGATATAGACTATTCCTAAGCGAGTTATTTATCTATTATAATAATTCCGCCGACAAAAAAATAAACAGAATTACTTATAAACAACTGTATTAAAAGACATGATATACATGGAAAACTAAATATATTTCTGAATATGTAATAGATAGTGTTTATTTTGAATTTAATAAACACATTTTAACAAGTTTAAATTTCAATTTTAAGACATGTAAGAAAGTTTTTATTCAGAATAATTCAAAGAAAATAGCTATTTTTAGTTTTATTAAATGCATTATGGAAAATTTGACGCATTACAGAACGACCAGAAATATTTTGAAATACGATCATCATAATGTAAAATGTTTATTAAATTGCAATTTATAAATAATTTTGTTGCATTTATATATTTTAATATTTATATTTCAAGAAAAGTTTAAAATGTTTAAATTTTCGACTCAGAAAATATTAATATTCACATATAATTTGATTCCTGTGAAATTTAGATTTAGAGAGATTTAAATAGATTTAAAAATAGATTTAGGTTTTAATATTTATTTTAATTATATTAAGAGAATATTGAGAAAAAAAATTTTTGTCAATTAACATTAGACTTCTTAAGAAATCAAATTGTGTTTAATATATAAAATAATGTAATAAAAAAATGCAATTTTTATATAAAATTAAATAATATTAATACTAGGTTGTAATTCGAATATTAATAACGATAATAAATGCAGAATTAAGAAATGTTCAAAAATAAATAATAATCAATCATTGTACAATTATCAACTGTGTCTGTATAAAATTGTCAGAAATTTCTATTTCTAAGCAAACAAAAAAATATTTTTTTATTTTTACTACTTATATGATACGATTTAAATAAACAAATATAATTTTAAATGTACATAATTTCACTAGCAGAAATAACAGCAGTTGGCATTTCAAAACACCATATTTCTGGGAACTGAGCTTTAAAATGAAGACGCTAGTAAGTGTTGGCAGGAACACTAGTAACAGCAGTGACAATAGTAAGTGTTTGGTGAGTACTGCAATGGCACTAGTAAAGCTCTGACATATCAGTGTGACTATGATAACTGTATCTTATCATCTAAAGGTACTTCATCATCCTGCCGTCAAAATGTCATTTTCTACAAAGGTTCCCTTGTCATATACTATTAATTAAATAAATATAATGATATATATAATTTTAAATCTTTTAATATGAGTTATCAACATTGAAATGATGACGAATTGGAAATATCATTCTTTTGCAATTAAATGTTTTTGTCAATTTCCAGTATAATATAAGTTTAAAAGCATTCAGGTAAATAAAACGAAAATATGATTTAAAAGGATTGCTTTATTTTCCTTCCTTGAAAAAATTGTTCATTTGTTCATTTTAGTCATTCTTTTTGCTGTGGTTTTATTCAAAAACTTGAACTTAATCCTTTCATATGTAGGGTTCGTACTAAAAAATATGTATTTATCTTTCTGTTCATGTAAAGGCTTCATATATTTTTGTTCTACATTTAACCAAAATGCATGCCATTTTTTTTTTATGAATGCAGTTACCTGTTCAAATACATCTAGATTACAAACTTTTTGTCAAATACCTTATTTTTATGAATAAAATTTAGTTGAATAAATATAGGCCTCGTTTTCTGTTTATGTATGGCACTACAATTTGGTAGTAGTAGTAGTAGGCAGTTTTCAAGCTTAACTGCTTACTATTTTTTGTGCGGTAGGGAAGGTAAAAAGGAAAACTTCATACAAGCCAGCTTGACCATCCATGAGAGACACGTTCATACACGTTGTTACAATCATCATTGAATCTCCTAGTTTCTGGAACCATTGACTACAGTAAGCATTGCCAATCGATTCTAACCTGAGTATTAAGTAAATTATTATATAAGATATTGTTAGATGTGTCCCTACCTTTGTTCGATGCTAATATATCCTGGACATAATCCCATAGGAAGAAGTCGATGTGAATGATATTTGGCATACGAAGAAAAGAAGGGGCCGGACATGACTAATCTAAAGCAGTCAATCACTAAGGGCATTTCCACCATTAATAAGGTATCCTCCATTTGTTCGAAAATGCGGAGCAACAATGTAGGTTTTATATATTAAGGTCCCAGCGGCACTGGCAATGGCACTAAACAGTGTCTTGTAAATTCTGCAGTTTCACTAGTAAATGGATAGTATAATCAATAAGTCACTTGCATTTATTGGAGCGAAGAAGACAAGCTAGTAAGTGGCTGATAAGTATTGAAAGAAGACGTTAGTAAATTTCATAAGTGATTAATTAGTACTGATAGTGATACTAGTAATATTAATAAGTTACTGCTAATAATGGCAGCGACGCTAAATGACATTAATCAGTGACTGTTAAATAATAACAGAAACGTCAGTATGTGATTGGTAAGAATTGTCGATAACGGCAGCAAAATTATTTTATAAGCTGTTTCAATGAGAAATAAATACAGGTATCGACATTTGAAAAAAATGTTTTAAGTTTTTGATGTTAGTTATTTTTATTTTTATTTTCAGCAGAAAATTCAGTCGAAAATTCTTTACATGATTAACATAAATGTTATTAATTTCGAATAATCTAGCAACAGATTAAATTCATATTCTTTTAGTCTATTTTGATGATGAGTATTTAGAAAAAAAATTTCTCGAGCTTACGACAAACTAATTTTTAGAAATGAAAGTACCCAATCAAAAAAGAAATTTTTATAATACATGATGCTAAGTGGAACTGTAAACTTGTCAAAATTATAATTGCACACATTTCTTTTGAGAAGACATTTCCTTCAAAATTCACTGACGCATTTTTTAAGGAAATGTTAAATAAAGTTAATATTTATTTTTGCTAACAGTTACTTTTTAACTTGGAAGAATTCATTTAAGAACTCAAACCAATATTTAAATTTTAGTTGTTGTAGAAAAAACGTAGAATATTTATTGCACTCTAAATTCTGGCATTTGCTAAAATGAACTGGCAATAATTTAATCTTCTTTCACCGTAAAAAGTACCACTATTTCTTTCCTTAAAACTGTGCTAAAATTTTTTAAATCCAAGATTATTATAGATATTGATGGATGTGAGTAAAGTTCAGAGAAACATAACAATGATGTAGGTTTCAGCTGTGAATTTTACAATGAAAATTTACATTTTGTTGGACAAATCATCTCCAAGTTAACATTCCCCTCTTTGTGTGGCAGAAGTGCGTTGCTATAGTAACTTTTCATCATTAACGCGATAGAAACTGATTGCATTTAGTTATCGGTGCAACAATACAAAGACACTACATATGGACCGATAATATTTTAAAGGGACATTGTGCAACGAGAACTGGCGAGTAAGCGACATCGCTTTTAAGTTTTCAGTGACGAGTTTGGAAAATGTAACTGAATTCATAACAGTTAAAATGATGTTTGACTGAAAGAAGGGCTCTTCAAAATCTGTTTAGTGTCTTTGAGGTGGAAAATAAGTAGTTTCAATAAGCAGTTTCGGTCACAAATGAAGATAGATATGGTATCAGTTGATGGAAGGTATTCATTAGTTCTTTGACAGATTAGGTTCCGCTACTCTTATGTCTTGATAGTTGTCATAGTTGCGGTTGGTTTATTTAGACATCTTGTTAAGATTTGAAAGACAACTTGTTATAATATTCCAATTTACAAAAAGCAACATTAAAAAATGTAATTATTTTTTATGAATCGGTAGATTTTATTTAGAAACCGAACCATAAATTTAAACGCTTCAACAGAAAAATTGAATATTCATTTCAAAGGAAAACGTTGTTTCCGACCTCTTAGAGGCACTGTTAATCCTGGCATTTGCTAAAATGAATTGAATATTCTTAAAAGGATGTTAGTCTGAAAGAAGGGCCTTTTAAAAATTTGCTTAGTATCGTTGTGGTACAAATAAGCAGTTTCTATAAGAAGCTTTGGTCTTAAATGCAGAAAAACTCATCAGTTGGTGGAATGTTATTGCAATAGGTCGAGATATTGCGTTCCGCCACTTTAAATCTTATAGTTATGATTAGTTTATTTGAACTTCTACCTGAGAATTGAATGGCAGTTGAAGTAATTAAAATCTCCATGTTGGTTTTCTAATTTTCATTTGATTTGTGTAATTTATTGGAATATTATAATGCACTATGAATTCTAAATTTCTCTTGGACTGGTTTCAGATATCTATCCGAATTTTTCGTGTTCATAAGAAATATACTTCTATAATTGTTTTCAGTGCTTTTGATAAATGATTCTGGGTTGAATTAATTTGAAGGAAGTTTTAAATGTTTACTTTTAATGTTTAATGTTTGGTAAAGTAATTCCTTTTTAAGGTAGAATTGTATTTCAACAGAATCAAGATTTTTAAAAATAAATATATGTTTCTGCCATTGGAAAATATTTGTGATTATTACTGTCTTGTATTAGATTTTTAAAAAGAATTTTCTCTTATAATCAGATAATGAATCATATTTTAAAATGCTGTATTTTTTTAAGTATTTTACATGCTCAACTTTAATCAATAATAATAATAAAAAAAAAAAAGAAATACTTTGAGTTCTTTTTTTCTTGTTTAACAAATGTTCAATGTGGGGGTTCTGAACTGTATCATTATACAAGTCACGTGTAGTTCCATCGATGACTCTCTTAGCATGCCCTTGCAACACTATAATAATGTCTAGGGCTTATGTTAACATTATTACAGCAGTGTATTTCTATCGATATTTTATTAGCATGATCTTGGTTGCATTGTTTTAGTTCCGTTAATGTCTAAGTAAACATGCCCTTCGTCCAAGTTACTAATGCAATTTTGTTCATGGACATGTTAGCATGTGCTTATTGTAGCATTATGGTTCATCCATGATCGTGTGTTCTTAGTAGAGTAACGTTGATATACAGGGTGATTCAATAGTCTTTGAACAAAATTTAAGTGGTGGTGCAGCTTACTAAAACATAATTTTTTTTGTTCTATAGGAATGTATGGTCAGAAGGGACAAAATGAGGAACGAACACATTTTCAAACGAATTTCTTGTAAAGCCAGGCTCAATGCGTCAACTGATACGAGTTTCAAGCTCCTATGGCTGAAAATCCTATTAGCTCTATTTTATTCATCCTGTATTTTCCACTGTCTTTCCATTCAATTGAAGACTTCAAAGATTACTTAGCTATCCATTGTGATTGCAAGCGTTCACTAAATGCCAAGCATCTTTGGAACTCTCCACCAATCACTCTCCGACACTACCAAACATGTATTACTGTGGACGGCCAATTTTGAACATTTATTGTCAATATTGAATCAAAGAAGCAATTTTCCAATGATGGTGTCAATAAATCAATGTTTTTTCTTTTCAGGTATCTTTGGTTTTTTTTCCGAACATACGTTCCTATAGAAAAATATATGCATATGTTTTAGAAAGATATATTTTACTGTACCCTATATCCTAAATTTTTAGTCCTATAACCAATGTTGTTGAATCACCTTTATTATCTAATCTGAATGTCTCTTCAAAATAATGTAACGTAAACATGGTTTGAAAATTATCTAAAGGAATTAGTAATATGAATGCAACATATTTCATATTATACAATAAATTCAGATGAATTGATAACATGAAAATATTTTTGAATGAAATAATAATATCTCAGAAAGTTAAATATAAATGACAAAATTATTTAAAAACATTTTTTTATAAACATGAGAAGCCTAATTTCTAAGAAAATATAAAATATAAAGATGATAAATAAAATTGTAAACTAGGCAAAATAAACCACACATTTTTGTTTAAAGAAGAAATTTTATTAATTAAATCTTATTTCCAAAGGAACGTCAAATAAAATGTTAAAATGTCTTTAATAACTACTTCATGAATCGGAAGATTTGATTTAGAAACTGAACCTTAAATTTAAATATGAGTTTCTGGTTGAAAAATTGAATATTCATTGCTAAGGAAAACGTAGTTTACGATCTCATAGAGGCACTCTAAATTCTGGCATTCGCTAAAATGAGGCGGCAAGAATTATTATAAAATCGATTTATTTCATCCTTTTCACCATAAAAATTCCTCTCTTTCCACGTTAACGCCATGCTAAAATTTAAAATTCAGGATTATTAGACAGGCATTAAAGGATGTGGGTAAAGCTCAGGGAAACTTAATAATTATGGTGAAGGTTTCAGCTATGAATAATACATTTTACGGTGAACATTCCGCATTTTGTTGGACAAATCATCCCCACGTTAATGTTTCCCCTCTATGCTTGATGTTGCGCGTTGCTATAGCAACCCTTTATCATTAACGTGATAGAAACTGAGTGGATGTGGTTATCGGAACAACAATACAAAGACACTGAATATGGACCGATAATATTTTAAGGGGACATTGTCCATGGGGAACTGGCGAATAAGGAACGCCATTTAAATTTTGAGTGACGAGTCTGGAACATGTTACTGAATCCGCAACTGTTAAAACGATATTAGCCTGAAAGAAGGGTCTTTTAAAAGTTTGAATGGTGTCGTTGTGGAAGAAATAATTTCATTTCTACTGGCAGTTTTGGATCGTCAGTCGATGGAAGTTGAAAACTGCATGGTGAAATTGAGTTCTGCCACTCTTTGTGCCTGGTAGTTGTGATGCGTTTATTCGGATATCTTGTAAAGGTTTTGAATGACAGTTTGACAGAAAAAGGATCCCAATATGAAGATTTGCCGTTTTGTTCCAGTTTTTAGTTTGTAATTGCTGTTGATTGTTAGAAATATTTCAATGCGCAAGTCTAGTGCAATTTAAGTATATCTTTATGGACTACGAGGGTGACAATTTGTGCTGGTCTTTATTTGAAATAATGTTAATACTGTATTGCAAAGC